>PVKA01034592.1:0-23341 GCA_004027165.1 Ctenomys sociabilis | reverse complement strand
TCACACTATACCCCATAAATATGTGAAATTGTTGTTTTGATCAAATATTTTTAGAAATATTTGGAAGGCATGGAGTACTGTTTTCTGTATCATTACATGCTGTCATCTCATCTAATTTTTATACAAAACACCATAAATTTATAAAAGTAAAATAAATAAAAAATAATATTCAATTTTGATAAATGAGAATTCATATGATCACCTACACTAATATACAAATTACTAATTTAATCTAAATATTTCCCTCATTGCTCTTTCCATTTAATTCTCTCTACAGAGTGTGGCAGTGTTCTGATATCTTTTTTTATTACAAATTTTTTTTGTAAGACTAGATTGAATTAGTCTCATGCATTTTCTACTTAAATTCTGTTTTTTTTCCAGAAACCATACACCTTTGAGTTGAGTCCTTATAGCAGTATATATATATATATATATATATATATATATATATATATATATATGTATGTATGTATACATACATATATATATATATATATTCATTCTATAAAATGTGTAAATGTTATATTTCCATGAGAATGATGAGATTAACACTGAAGTCAATAGATTTAGTAAAATCTATTGTCTTCTGTTCTGGGTGGTATTCATCTATTCCATTGAATGTCATACCAGAAAAAAAAGATCAGCCCTCCCTGTAGTAGGAGCAAGTTCTTTCTGAGGGCTTTTGCATGTATATAAGGATACAGAATTTTACTTGCTAGCTTCCATAATAACAAAGCCAATTCTCTAAAATATTTCTCTCATTCATGTATGCATCTGCATATGCAGTGCATGTGAAAACATTTACACTGATGTCTGTGTAGAGATGAAGAGAGGAAGCAAGAGAGAAAGATCGAAGATTTAGCTTTTTTTCTGCATAACCTTGATACAGCATCTTCTGATGGTTGGATATATTAAAAAGTGTTTCAAAACCAACTTTCCATTTATGTTTTTACTTTGATTTCTCTAAGAAAACTTCCTCTGTTTGTATTTGAGGATTGAATGTACTGTCTATCTTAAATTATTATTTTTTAGCATTTTAAATGACAAACATATTGTTACCAACATACATATAAGAACTTCCCTTTTCTCTTTAGGTTGCCCTAGGACATATTTCAAATTTTAATGGTGACAAAAATGTGACACTATTTCTAAGGTTTTTTCCTGTTGGGATGTTTATTTCCTTAGTTGAGTATTTCAATGCCTGTAATTATCACTTAATTGTAATATCACTTGAGATCAAGCAATGTAAAGTCTTCAAAAACTGGCCTACGTTTGAAACACTGTTTTGGCACACTTGATCCTTGTGGTACAAGATATATTTTGGATCAGCTTGCCAGTTTCTACCTAAAATGGTGTTAAACCCATAAAAAAATATATAGACATATTGTCTCCCAATTTCAAAACATGACAAGGCTCTCTGCCATATATTTTTACTTTTTATGGAGAAGGACTTAGCCTAAAATGTCTTTAAAAAAAAATCTGTGCAGAAGTCTTGGGTAAGCTTTGCGCAATCTATTCCTAAGTACTTTGGTTTTATTTTAAACTCATTTTAAGTTAATTTTGTTTTTACTTAAACTTTTAATTTTCCTTGATACTGTTATAAGTTAAAATACTAAAAATGTCTACAGCATTTTACATAGTTAATTCTATATAGTGATTTAAGTTATAATAAATCCTACCCAACAATTATATCTGTAGATTCTTCTTTTTTCTTTCTCAACTTTGTATCTGTTTCTTTGCTTCTTTCATTTTATCTTAGCAGCAATGACAGGACTTCTAGCATGGCATAGATAAGAAGTAGTGAATGTCAAAACAGTTATCTTATTCCTGATATTAATTGTAAAGAACATTATTTTGTTATAATATTGATAACAAAAAAATTAAAATATGTGCAACTATAGAATTCTCCCTTGATCCACAAGTCATTGTTGCACTTGTCTGAGAAAATAGAAGTCAACAAAAAATAGTCTGTATTCTGAGACTGAGAAGTAATATATGTCTCCCAAAGCACTTTCTAATTGCAGTGACAGTTTTCCCTCACATAGTCTGCTTTTTGTGTGATAAATTCAAACCTATCAGTATCTGGTGACTAACTTTTCAGGATTTCTCACTGTACATTCAGTGTGTTTCTTTCTGCTGTGATCTCAATATTCCTAAATATTCAACAAACCCCCAATATTTCATAAATAACCATGATGGAGTTCTTCCAATTTTTTAGTTTTACTTTCCCCAGACATTTTCTAATTTCCTCTTTCCAAAAGTGTCCAGACATCTTCCAAGTGATATCTACACTCATATCACTCTTCACCTCCTACTTACATCCCCAGACCTCTGTTTGTAACAACTTGCAAAATACCTATAGTTGCCTCTGTGGTACCACAGGTGAAATTGCAATTCAGTTAAGCTATTTATTTCCATCCAAAATAGTTCATGTAGATACCCTCTCTTGCAAAAGTACCAAACTGAAATCTAAGAATTTTTCTGCTGTCCTCTTTCCTTTCTGTTCTCGCTCTTATCGATCACTAAACTTTCATAATCATATCTCACATTCATCTTTCATCATCCTTTTGACTCCTATATTGAAGTTCTCCTATTTCCCTTGCAAAAAAGACCTCAACTTGTGCTCTGCCCTCCAGGATTGCCTCTAAAAGGCCAGCTTCCTGCAGCGAGTTTGTTGTTGTCTGTGCTTCCTACCCAATTGAAATTCCATGCAACAGCTTTCTTGCCAGTGTTAGAGATTTCTATGAAGTCTCTCAGTTATAAAAGATTTGTCCTTTCACCTTCTTCCATTTTTTTCAAAATGGAAGTGAGACAGTGTCTCACTATGCAGTTCAAGATGGCATTAAGCTCACTTTGTAGCTCAAGCTGGTCTTGAACTCACAACAATCCTCCTGCCTCAGCCTCCCAAGTGCTGGGACTACAGGCATGCGCCACCATGCCCAGCCTTTCATGTTGTTTGGACAAAGACTCTTGTAGCTAGAATTCCAAACACCAGACACTCAACACTGTATTTGCTCAAGCCAGACCATAGCATGGTGGAAATGTCTTGGCTGCTTTTAATATTCCAATGAAAAGATACAACTAGAACTGCAATTCAAATGTACAGTTTGGGCTGGAGTTACAGCTCAGTGACACAGAGCCTGCCTGCTAAGCCAAGGTTTGGAGTTTCATTTCCTATACTCCAGCCCCAGAACTGTACAGTTTATTGTGCAGGAGCGTGACTGCAATTAGCAATAATGCTCTTTATTCTTCAAAATAATTAGAAGCAGGTTCTTATCATTTGAACAAAAAGAAATGATAAATATTTTATGGGATGTATATGTTAATTTCCAATGTGATAAACATACAATGTATACCTGCATCAAAACATCATTTTGTGCCCATAAATTTCTAAAGTTATGGTGATTAGTACAAATGCAACAATGAATTTTATGATATAAATATATTTACATAATCATTTATTATAACATTTTTATATTGTAATCAATAATAAATTTTAAAATATATTCTAAATAAATATAAAAATAAATTTATATATGAGATTAACATCTATATTTTTAGCATGTACACACAAGACCTTACTGAATTTGGGCCAGCATTAACTGCTCTCTGGCATAAACAGTTGTATTAAATGGTAGGCAAACATCCATTGACTGTCTTAACCATATATATAGTTCAGAATAATTTGATAATACTTTGGAAAATTTTCCTATTATCTTATAATTATAAGCCATACATTTAAATACATTAAGCCTCACATTTTTTAATATGGGGCCACTTTATTTTCAGTGCTTAATTTTAAGAGAACTCTCCCTTCAGTTTTTTCTTTTTGTTATTTTGTTTCCATAATTTTATTGAAGAACAAATACCAATGAGACAGTTTCAAGTCAAATTAATAGGACAGATTCAATAATTAATATAATGCATATTGTTTTCTTAGTGGTTATTTGTTGTACAAAATGCAGGCGCAATATTCTATTTACAAACACTATTAGAGTAGATCCCTCTATTCATTGAATTAAGAGAATATGGCTATATATCTATCTCAACTATTTTGAATATATAAATACAAAATAGTCATTCATTTGTATCCTTTTTTTGTTTAGTTTTGTCATTTAAATATTATAAGTGTGTGAATTCAGCAAAATATTGTAAACAGTCCAGTAGTCCATAATAGTATTGGGTTTTCTGTATGTCTAGCAATGTCAGAAGTTGTTGACAAGAGTCTTTTACAGCTCAACATAATAATATGGCTTTACTTCTTATACTTCATTTTTATTCTTTTCTGCTGGATGCTTAAGACCAAGATAAGGCAAGACCTATACAACAAGAATTATGGCTTTTGTATCTGATAAGGTCAGTCAAATCCCCTCAGAATTTATCCTGAGACCCTGTAATGCAGTTTGTAGATCCTTTCTCTGTTTCAGCCATGTGGATGAGTCACAGTCATTGCTTGACTAATTTGCTCTCTGTGAAAGCCTGAGAGAATGCTTTCTCTCCATGTGACTTTCCTTAGGTACACTCTATATCATCAATCACTTTCGTCTTTGGCCCCACAATCTACTTGATCACAAAATTTGGGACATAACTGAGTTAGATGATGGTATAGTATAGGTTCTCATATGTCCTGAGTCTCAATTGACCATAAAAGGCTAAGGACAAAATGCTGGCCATCCTTGTGGCAGTTTTTCTCTAATTTTTGGTCTGTGAATCTAGCTTGTTGAAACTCCAGAAGAGAAGCTTATTGTGATCACAATGCAACCTAGGCTGTTGAGCTTAACCTCACTATCTGTCTGAATATCAAACGTTTTAGGCTTAATCTGGAGCAGGTATTCTTCATCAAGTATTGATACGTTAAACTGTAAGTCCCTACAAAATATAATGTAAAAATTTTTTAAAATTAAAATGTATTTTAAAACTAGGAATAAACAAATATATGTTTATACATAAGTTTAGAAATCTAACCATATATAGCACTGTAGCAGGACAGTCCCGCAACACTCCTTTTCCTGTCTCTTGCCTCACTTTTCCTGTCTCCTGTCTTCATTCCCCGCTCTGCTCTTTTTTAAACAAACATCTACCAGAGAGACAGCGAGGCAGCAATTCTTTATTTTATGTATTTTAGGGAAGGCTTTCCAGGGTGTTCAGGGTCTCACTACTGAATTGAACTCACAGTGAGCCACCTCTTTACAGCTTCCCACGAGCTGAGATTATAGGTCCCTGCCACCACACCCAATGTAAGTTGCCATCTCAGCACGCACTGGGGGCAGAATACCCCCTCCCCGCCCCTGTGCCTTTTGCAGGTACTGTAGTCTGCTGATGTATTTGGCTGGCCCTTTCCCTTCACTTTTTTCAATGGACAATTCCTCACTGTTAAAGGTGTCTGAGGATGTCATGCTTCTTAAGATTAATAATATTCTACTTGCCTTTAACTGATATTCTCTCTATCTTGTAGCTTCTTTCAGATAATCTTGCAATTCTGATTTTTTTTTAAGGTTTAGGTTTAGATTTTCTTCATCTACAGATCAGCCCTTTCCTGGTTCCTTGGACTGTGGCTATTGTGTGGGAGCACAGTGATATGCATAGCACAGAACCATTGTTGTTTTGTCCACAGACCGGAACGTGATACAGGGGTCCAGATGGAGGAGGTCTCAAGGTCCAGGGACTGTGCTCTTGAAGGAGGCTTCAGTCTCTTCCATGCCTCTTTAACTCTTGCTTTCACCATGAGGCAAATGGTGTTGCTGTGCCATTCATGCCGAGCATTATTTGGTGACACAGGCCTGAAACAATGGAGCCAGTCTACCACAGAAACCTCCAGCACTGCAAAATAAACCCTCTGTCTTCACAAGTTGATTATCTCATGATTGTTACAGTGATGCAGTACATACCAAAGCACTGTATAGGGTGATCTCTTGTGGGCTGCAAAATGAGGAATCGGAATTTATCATACTTTTTAAACAATAAATATTAAGTTGCTTCTTCATTTTTTTTTCCTTTTAAGATTATTAAAGGAACCATGTATGATACAAAATCTTTGCTGTATATCAGATAGAGCATTAAACATACTTAACTGGTATGTGTTGACTTTGAATAGAAATAAGATAGAAATGATAGCATTTGGGAGTTTAGCTTTTTAAAAAGATATGTTATGTAATAATTAAAGTGACCATATATAAATACATAACATTTAAGTGTAGCATTTATATAGTTTAGAAGCAAATATTTCATACTTCAAACTTTTGAGTGTAGAAAGCTGTCTGTTGTCCTTCAGTAGAATATTTTTCTTGCATATGCATGCACTTTGACATCTGTGCAGTTTGAGTTTGAATGTTTGACAGAAAAATTATTCAACAGGTACCCAGCTGTCAAAGAATGCCATTTGTAATGCTTCATCAAGCAGTAGACTCTTCAAACTGGATTGCACCTGAACAGGAAAAAACCTCTTCTGGGAACTACTGCCTTAAATGTTTGAAAGCATAAACAGGACACTTACACTTTTCAACACTGGGTCTCTGGCTTTCCTGCAAAATTGGTCTCTGCTGATCAATTGCTTTTTCGATTTTTAACCTAGCATGACAGCAAGATGATTGATGCTGTTTACTGACTTCCCAAGGGCCCTACACACTGTCTGATCTTTGACGTCTCACTTACCTCTGGAGCTTTTCTTGCCAGTTATTCATTCTGTATGTTCATTTTCTTTTATTTAATAGTGACCTTTTAAGAAGTTGCATGTACCTAATATAATTCTTTTAATAGTGTGGAAACATTGAAGGATAAAAACAGAACAGAGAAATGAAGTGAATTCTATAACAAGCTTCAAGATACTTCTGAAAATCATATCTCACACTTTTGTGATGTTTCTGTAAGGCATTATTTGTATTGCTTTAGTGGAAATATTGTTTATAAATGATTGTACAACTTAAGATGTGAGAATGGAACAATCCTCATTTTCTTAGTTCTATTATTTAGTATCTCTTATCCAATATAGGCTGTATTAGGGACTTGTCTTTATTTTACCTTAACCATAACACTTAAACAATCCTCAACATCACCTCATTCATTGAATCCTATTAAATCAATTAATATAATGATTATTAATTCCTTAACCCATTACGTGGACTTTGAAACATGGTGAGATAGAAGGGCACATCAAATCTGCCTAATCACCCACACCAAGATCTAAGGCACTGCTTTAACAATGGATATTAATAGAATAATCCCCAGAACAAATGCAGTGATGCTAATTACATGAAAGTTGAGATTCTTAGCACCTTTAACTCTTTTGCTTAAGTAGAGCAGTCCTTAAACTGGAAGTAATTTAACTTACTCAAATTGTTTGTAGTGCTTATATGTAAGAAAGCATCATGTGTACCCATAAATATGCAAATGTATTATTTGTCAACTAAGTTTCTTTTAATTTTTGTTTTGTTTTGTTTTTTAAGGCATAGAGGATGAACACTTAAAGGTAGGCTTAGAGTTACAGGCAGAGGGAATAATCTCTAGAGGCTCCAGTGTCAGAGATGGATATTAGGTTTGAGATAATAACAAGCTGGTGTAGTGGCAGCGTGAAGCAAGACTGCTGAATGCTTCAAAGTGAATCTGGGTAGGTTTACTATGGACTTTTCTATGTCAAGGCTCACAAAAGAAATTGTGAAGAATAATTTGAGTCTTTTGCCACATGGAGCTCCACACACTTCTGAATTCTGCAGAGTCTATAATATTTTCCAATTGATTACTACTTTCTCTTTATTCTACTATCTGTTGACCTAGGTTGCATCCTTTGAAAGACCAAATGTTTTGAAGAATTTTATTATTCAAACATGTGTAATAATTTACTTATTTTCTAGGTACCATTTATGGATGCTCACTACCAAAAACTAATAATTTATGAAAGAGATAAAAATGATCACATACAGATTATATTATTTTTACTTGTACTTTGTAAAAATTAGTAAATACATACTTTTCCTCATCATTTATTTTCTAATACAGCAAAGCATCTCATAAAGATTGATAAAGACATATGTTGCATTTTTAGATATTCAAATTTCAAATCTATAAATTGTTTTTCTGCTTTTTCTAAGTGCTACTATTTAGATTATTTCATTAAATTTGCTTTGAATTTCAAAACATAATAAAATGTTAAACTATATTTTTATTAAAATACAAAATATTTCAATTTTAGACATAAAGAAAGACTTACAAAATATATTAAAGAATCTGGGTCATTATATATGTCATTTCACAACAAAGATTTAAATAGAAGATGAAAAAGAATATATCAATGTTACTTGATTTGTGATTTGATAGAAAGTCACTATTGTATGAAAAAAACCTCGGAAGGAAACAGTTGAGTCTATGAGGAGACTTTAGATGTGCTGAGTAAAGTTGTTCTTCCCAACATTGTCACATAAAGGTGATACTGCTAGAACCACATTCTTCCTTAACCAGCCTCCTTTATAGAACTAGACCTACCTTCGTCATCCAGAGCAGGCTCCTCTGGGTTGTAGAATGTATGTCCTGTATTCTGGACATATATTTTGGTGAAACTACAAAATTCATAATAAGGAAATTGCAGCTTCTAAAATGCAAAGGAGTATTCCTAGGAAATGAGAGAATCCCTACAGTAAGAGAAAGGGATTTTGATGTTAGTGTCCCTGGAGAAACAATACTACAGCAGGTATTAGCGATGCATCTCAAAAAGAAAATACCATAATGTGTTTCCTCTGTGCACTGGCAATTACCTCATCTCATGCAGAGCTTTTGTGATATATTATGTGAAATAATTCATGTCATTGGTTGAAGTCCATTTAACTCTCTTTAATTCTGATGAGAAACTTCATGACTTACAACTACATTACTTAAAAACTGTAAATCTAAATCTTACTAGTGTGGCAGTATATGTCTTCATTATAGTGTAAGAACTTCTGTATGCTGTCAAGGGTAGAAATTAAACTATTATTAAGTGCATATTTCCATTAAATCTTCAGGTTAACATCTAAGCAGCAATAATGAGCATATGAGAGTTGCTGGGACATTCTGACAAAGCTTGGAGAACTGAGTCTGGGCTACATTTGTTAATGTGGAACTATCTGGAGCTTTTATTTTATTGTTTTTGTCATACCAGGGATTAAACTCAGGACCCTGGGCTTGCAAAGCAATTACTTAATCTACTGAGCTATTTCCCTAGGCCCTTATCAAATAGTAACATCACTAAAAAGTAATGATAATTATAGAGAATGTTGTTTACATAAAATACTCAAAGAAAAACATGTAAGCATGAACAGGTATGTAATATATTGCTGAATACCTATCCATTAAAACGCTTTTGGGCATTGTCTGTTTTTTTCTGAGCACAAATTTAGAACACGTAATTATATTATTTATCCTGGAGAGCTGGCACAGATACACAAGACATCTTTATTTTCATTGCCACCTCTTCCATCCCTCCTATCTTTTTACACTTCTTGTTCCGTTTCTCATTTGTAAATCTCCATACTTCATGTAATCTATCTTTTATTTTCTCTTCACTTATATTTTAAGAAATAAATTCTGGTGAGACTGTGGGGAATAAAGAACCCTCCTATATGGTTTATGTGAATGTAAAATAGTCCAACCACTAAGAAAATTGATATAAAGGTCCTTTAATATCTCTTGAAATTCAATATCTCCAACACACTTCATTATTTGCGTTTGCTTCCATTTACATGCTGACTTTTCTCATCCTCCTGACATACAGCCTGCATGCACAGACACTATGGTGTAGAACTGAAACGTAGAGCTTGTGCACACAGCATGGTCAGGGGCTGCTGTTATGACACCCTTGCCTTCTTCACCCTACGAGGAATGTCCCCATCGTGATATTCAAGGAGAAAACTAAATTCATGCGACTAATTATCATAAATGTTTTATTTTTGTTGTTTTGTTTTGAGCTGTCTTAATGTTGCTGTCAATTTTTTTTTTTTTTTGGACATTGATTCTAATAATTTAGGACTTCATCCTCAGAAGGCTATATAAACTCTGCAGGGTTAAACCTTTAAAAAATGAAAAGAGTGTTTCCAGGCAAGAGCTAAAAGGATTTCTTTTCTAGCATCTGTTCTGTGCAAAAGATATGTGCTTTGGTTGTGGACTGAGTTCACTGAAAGAGGGTTCTTTTTTCTATTTATTGGACTGTCTGGATTATATGTGGCCTTAGGCATAACTACTTTTTCGAATTCTCAGCGGGGTCTCCCCACTGTTTAATTTTTCTTCATTGAAGAAGTCAGCTTTCACTGTGCATCTGCACAATGTGCTTAGTTGTTTATCCTGGAATTACACAGTTCAGTTTTTAGCTTCTGAAATCTCACATGCATAGCAAGTAGGAAAAGGACAAGAAAGTATAAGTTCATGTATTTATTCTTTGTCTACTTTGTACCATTTCTTTGAAATGAAGATTTCCTCAACTTTTACAAACTCTTTTCTTTCTCTACCATATTTGCTGGACCATGCAAGAATTGTTTGAAGTTATTTTTTCTTTTTTTTTTCTCAGAAAAAAATAATAAGGAATGACCTTTCACCATAAAGTTAACCATTCTCATGATGAACGAGGCCCATGAATCTCCTCCTACACGTTTTAAAGTCTTGTACTTATAAACATTGAAAGAAAAGAGTATCAAATTATTTTGGATTCTACTTTTGCTCATTTTTCTTTCTTTTGGAAAGCTTTAGAGAAATATTTCATCTTCAACAGTTAGCGGTTTTCTTCACACTAGTTTTAGGCCTTAGAGTAAATATAGCAATAAAAGAAAGGTTCCAAGTAAAAGGAAATCTCTTATTCAGTACATAAATGTATAGTAAGTGTTCAATTAAAGCCCATGGAAAATCAATTAGGATGTTTTTGAAGAATTCATTTATTATATTAATGACAGTGATTCTGTTTTTAATGTTCATTTGAAAAGTATATGCCATGAATTATGCATGCTTACTTAGCCTAAATAAAATTTTATATTAAATAAAACTTTGAGTCATAAAATTTAATGGTTAAAAAATACACTCTGGGTATGTGTGGGAACTTGTACCCTCCTGGATTCTACTCTTCCTAACCACCAGGTTCAGCATGTTAGTGGGATCTTCTGTATGCTTAATGGAACCTCCTCCATCAGACAGAGCAGATGTTGAAACCTGTAGCAAAACTCCCTACCGAGAGATAAGGGGTAAGACTCACCCAACTAATCCAAGAGCAGAATATCTTGCCAGAGGGGCTCAATGAGTGCACTTTCACAGGCTGCAGCAGGAAGAAGCTGAGCACAGCAACCAGGCTCATGTGAATGAGTTTGAACTTAGTAGATCTAGACCTGGTAATAACTGCACCAAAACTCTACACCAAAAGTCAGAAGACAGTGTTGTACAAAATGACAAAGTGAAGGAGCAAAATGCATTCTAAGGCCCTGAGCCCAGCCAGAAAAAAATTTAGGAGAAATGAACATAAAAGAAATTGGAAATCACACACCAGAAATCTCTGAAGCAATAGCATCTAAAGTGAAAAGACAACAGAAAGGTATAGAGGAAAATAGATGAGGAATAATCTCTGAAGTAATAAAATAAATGATAACTATAATAAATGAATTATGAAGTACTTCTAAAGAAGACACTGATAAAAATATAGGAGAACAGAGAAATGATGGAAACTTTGAATGAGCAATATAGGAAAGAAATAGTGTGTGAAGCAGATTCAAATAGATACACAGGAAGTTAAAACCTCATCCACAACCTGGAAAAATTGCTTGAGTGAAATTGAAGATAGAGTTTCAGACCTTGAAAACACCATTTCAGCTAGTGAAAAGAAAACAACTAGGATGCAGGAAAAAACAATTCAACATCTGCAAGACAATGCAAAGATGAGCAACCTAAGACTAATAGGCAACAATGAGAAAGAAGGAGTCAATGCAAATGATATAAAAAGAATATGGGCAGAAGTAATAGCAAATAATTTCCCAAGTATGGGAAAACAATCTGACATTCAGCTAAGCTAAGCATACAAACTCCAAATAACATCAGCCAAAATAAAAACACACCCAGACTTAAAATAATCAGGATCTTAGAAAGCCAGCACTAGAACAATATAAAAAAAGCCACTAGAAAAAAGAAACAGGTAACATTTAAAGGAAATCCAGTCAGAATAATGGCAGACTTCTCTTCACAAACCATGAAGTCAAGAAGAACATGGTGCAAAGTACTTCAAGTTCTGCAAGAAAACAAATTCCAGGCCAGACTGCTACTGCCTGCAAAACTCTTTCAAGTTTGATGGAGAATGGAAATACTTCCATGACAAAAAACAACTAAAGAATTTTACGAAAACAAAGCCATCTCTACACAGACTACTAAAAGATATTCTAGGGAAGGACCCAAATGACGAGAACTCCATGATGAGAACAGAAAAAACTTACCAAATAGGGCAAACAATTAAACACAGGAGAAAAAGGGATATACAACAGCAGGTAAGTACCATGCCAATCACAGGTCAATATATCCCAATGATAATCATCATTATAAATGGACTCAATTCATTGATTAAAAGAAATAGACTGGCACAGTGGATTAGGAAGCAAAATCCTACAATAAGCTGCATATAAGAAACACACTTAACTCATAAAGACAATCATAGGCTGAAAGTCAGATGATGGAAAATAATACTCCGTGCCTCAGAAAAAAGCATGGGTATCAATCCTGTTCACAGATAGTGTAAGCTTCAGACCAATAATGATCAAACAAAATAAAGAAGGTCACTGGTTAGGGGGAAATACAAGAGGAAGAGGTAGCATGCATAAATATGTACTCACTAGGGGGTGGGGAGATAGCTCAGTAGAATAAGCACTTCCCTGGTAAGCACAGGGGCCTGAGTTCAATACCCAGTTCCACCAAAAATAAAAATTGCACTCACCAAATACAGGACCACAGAATTATATGAGACAAATGTTATTGGATATGAAAAATCTAATATCCAATACCACAACCTTAACAGGGGAATTTTTTTTATCATATTTTGCATTTCTACCAGTGTTTGTTTCATTTTTATTTTTCTTTGTAGCCATTTTGTATGTTTCACTGTAAACAGAGGAATTTAACACCCCCTTATCTCAAAAAGAGAGGTGATGCAGATAAAAAATTAGCAAAGAAGTAGCAGAACTTAGAACAAAAGGACTTAGTGTACACACAGAGTGTTCCACCCAACCTCATCTGAATGCACAATTTTTTTTTCAGCTGCACATGGGACATTCTCTAAAGCAGACCAAATACTAGTCCACAAGTCATGATTAAGTATATGCAAGAAAACAGAAACTATCCTGTGCATATTATGTGTCACAATACAATGAAACTGGAAATAAATTGCAAAAGAAACCAGAAAAACCCCATAAATACATGGAAATTGAGCAACACCCTCCTGAGCAACCAATGGGTTACAAATAAAATCATACAATATCTACCACTCGATAAAAATTCAAGCACAACTTATTGGAGTTTATGGGATGCAATGCGAGGAGTCTTTAAAGGGAAAATTATAGCTGTGAACAAATAAATAGCCTAAGGCTACATCTTAAATATCTAGAAAAACAAGAGCAAACCAAATGCAAAGACCAAAGATGGGAGGAAATTAAAAAGATTAAAGCAGAAATTAATGCAATCTAGACAAAGAAAATAATATAAAGAATTAACAAATGAAAAAGCTGGTTCTTTTTTATTTTTAAAGTAATATATGAGAAAATGTAAAGAAAAAAATACTTGTGGAAACTGCATAAGCTAATGACAGATTCAAAAATCCCTAAATCTACTTTACCCAAGAAAGTTCAGCTAAATTTGCACGTAGAGTTTCACAATGTTCCATTTCAATTAAAATTGTGTCTAACTTGAAATCTTATGTTATACATATTTGTTTTATATTGTACCATTTAATGGAGTTAATACTTACCTAACTTTTTGTCCCTAAGTTCCTTCACCCATAATAGTAATAAACTTGTGAACATATATTGAATTCTTAAATTAAGGAAGAGGATTTATATTATAATAAATTTGGGGTATATTGTTTATGGAAGATATCAATTACCACCTATAATTTGTTTACCTATCACAGTTCACAAAATTCATAAATGCAAATTAAAAATTCCTTACAACTATAACTCCCTTCAATTTCTGATGTACTTTTTATTCACAACTCACTTGGAAGCATATGGATCATTTACTTTAGTGTTTCTGTCTGTTCTGTGTCATTGGACACCTGGATGCATGACCTTCAACCCTTCTTCAAAAGACAGAGCTAACCAAGTTCATGAGTTGAAACAGGAGAGTAAGGATCCAGCAAGGAAGAATAAAACTGCTTGGAAGAGAGTGATGTCTATCACAAGGGACTCTGTTTTATAATAGAAAACAATAACCATTTATAGGACAGGTATCCTTAGGAACTTCACACTGAAATCAATATGCCAACTGTGTAACAGCTCTGCTGCAGGCATTTATAAAAGAAAAAAAAATCTTTACAGATTTTTTTAAAAAGCTTACAAGTAAAATTTTCCCTAGGGGTTGAATGGTTCATGAGACTAGAACACAGTGAGAAAATCACTAGCTGCTCTTTGTGCCATGGCTTATCCATCAAAGGAAACAGGACAAGGCTGGGAGGCGCGGTGCTCCCTCCCCTCCCTGTCAGGCTGAACCTGTCAATTAAGTTGCTCTTGGTCACCTGGGACCAACTTCCATCGTCCCTTCCCTGTGTCAACATCACACTCTTTTGTGAAGTTTCTAATTGTAAAATGAGCACGTATTCATTTGCTTTAAAAGAAGAAAATGGTTTGTGTTCTTTTAGGTCCCATGTAAGACTACATGGACATATTTTCTGTTGAGTTTCCATCCAGGATGGGCTTGTCTCTCAGAACACTTTAGATAGATGTCCTAAAGAAACAAGACTGACAGGCATACAAAGAATAGCACTGACCACAAACTTTTGACATAGGTGTTGATGAATATCAAACATCAGGGTAAGAAGAAAGGAACAAAGTCTTCCCAGATTTAAAAACCAGGCTGTCAGTATTTCAAAATGAGGAACCTAGCTCAGCTTACATTGCCTAAAGGTTATGTTTTTGCAAATAAATTCTGAGATAATAATACTATGAATAACAATCTTGACTCAGTGTTTCAGACACTAATGCAAGTTTGGTGTTAGATTTTCTTTTTTATATAATCCCAGCACTTCAAAGGCTAAGGAAGGAGTATTTGTTATAATTTCAAAACCATCCTGGGCTGCAAAGTAAGCTCAAGGCCAGCCTAAACTACATATTAAGACCTTGTTTCAAAAAAGTCAAAATAAAAATAATGATAATAATTTTATTTTGAGGTAAATTTTAGTTTTCTCTTTCTCCAGTTTAAACAATGAAAGTATAATGCTTGGGCCAGGGAGATGGCTCAGTGAACAAGTGCTTCCCTGGCAAGGGCCTGAGTTCAATCCCTGGTTCCACAAAAAAAAAAAGAAAAGAAATAAAGAAACCATAATGCATTCTATAGTGAAAGATTAAAATAAAGCTTGTCTTTTCATCTAGAAGAGCTCTGTTTGAAAGTATTGTATTACCAAAGGACAGAGAAGGTAGGTGTACTAACATAGAAACTAGAATAGAAATTTAAAAAAAAAATTTTTAATTCTTCCTGAACATAAACATAAACGGAATGTAAATACCAAGGATGAGTATTGCCTGACACCTCTTACAGAAAAACACAGATTTTCATGTAAAACAGTATATTTATGGCTGTAATAGTTTTCTTAGACTTATTGCTAAGTAAGTTAGTTTGGAAGCATGAACACTATAATCTACAGAATAAAAACTTGTTGATAATTTTATGAATGAATAATTCATCTGGATAGATTGCACTTATGTATTTATTTACTAAACATTCATTCTTAAATCTACACAAAGCACAAAGACAACAGCGCATGGGAATTGCAAAGGATACAGTGACAGCGCATCCAGATTTTTAAATGCGAATGGAAAATGGGTCACCATTGCTTGAGGCACAGGGAATCACCTTTTGCCATGTTGCTTAATTTCACCTGAAGCCGCAAGGCTCTTCCTTATAGCTTTTACTTCATGCTCCTCAAGTTTCCCTTCCTCTGCAAGCCTCACTGTCCTTGACCTTCTCGTTGGTCTGGTTCTGCTCCAGGTCTAGGGTCATAATCTCATGTTATAACTTTGAAATCACAATCACGTATGACTGAATTTCTAACTATCAATGTTATTTTTTGTTTTCAATATCTCTATTATATTTATTTTGCTTTGAATATGTAGAAAAAGTTAAAAACAAGAAAAAAAAAAGTGTCAAATAGGTGCAGGGGCCAGGGGTTTGAGCCCAGGGTGCACCAAGATGGCAACTGGTACTGGACACAGATCTGAAATCCCAACTCTTGGGAGGCTGTAAATAAGCAGATCACTATGAGTCTGATCTAGTAGTGAGACCCTGAACATCCTGCAGACCTTTCCCTAAAATATCAAACCAAAAAAAAAAAAGAAAAAGAGAAACAAAGTACAATCAAACTAAAACTATATCAAAACCAACAAGGTAGGCCTTTATCTGATACATATACTCCTGAGTTTGTTACCCAATGTACCCATTCTTTGATTTTACACCTGGTAGACTTTATCTACATATTTTACATAGGTATAACTTGCGTGGCCAACATAGCTCAATGGACTAAACATCTGCTTAGGCAAGCACAGGGACCTTGTTTGGATCCCCTGCACCACATGCTCACCAGCCCTGCACCCAGGGCGGGCTGAGCTAGCCACACAGTCCATGCAGCCGCCTATAATCTCAATGCTGCAGAGGCTGAAAACAGGATCACCATGAGTCCAAGCTGCATAGTGAGATCCTGTAACAAGAAAATATTTTTAAAAATAATAACAATAAAATAGACTCACATGGTTTAAAGGCATTTGTATTCCAAAATATAAGAAAGAATTCCTGGTTTTACTGGAAAAAGGAGAAAGTAGACTGGATGAAAAGACATGGGCAATTTGCATTTGTACAATTTATTATTATCTGTTTTCAGATTCTGGTTCCCCTTAGTGCTGGGATTCCAAGTGTGTGCCACTATACCCCAACTCTGTGGCTGGCCCAGCTTGTCTTGCAGGCTGGGCTGGCCTGACATGTGGTGCTGGGGATTGAATTGTAGTCTCTGCGCTTGCCTAGGCTTGACTATGCAGGTGCTTTAGTGTGCTAGGCTATCTTGCTGGCCCCAATTCTGTGTTTTTGGGGTTGCCTAAAGAGATTGTTTCTAGGTTTTTACTGGTTTCAACAAAAAATTGGACAAAACAAACATATAAGATAGAGGTGCTTTAAAGTTCATCAAGGAAAGATGCTCTGCAGAGGAAGTGTGGGCCAATTAAAAGAAGGAAAAGAGCAATGCTGTGCAGCGTGAGAGCAGACCGCTGTGCAAGAGAAAGCACAGTGACTAAAAGCTTAATGGCACACATCATGTGTATCCCTCACTCATCAGATTTATGTCATGTCTAGGGTGCGCTACAAGAAAGCCAAGAGAAGGTAGCATTTGCTGACAGGCTCCAGGTTTGGGCTTTGGAAACTGTTTTTCCATACATTTCCTGGATCTCCATTATTAACATTCTTCACACCCATTTAGTGCACAGTTGATTTTCCGCTCCAATCTCTAGTCTCATTTTCTAGCCCCAAATCTCTGCTTAGTAGGGAAGAAGGATTTCAGCTGAGTAGAGCACTAACTAATATCTTACAGGTGAAATTCTCACTCTGAAAATACCTGAAGGCTATAAGTATTTTTTGTATTGCTCAACCTTTGTGGAGGGACAAGAGGTCTGGATGGCTTCCAAAAACACTGGAAGCAAATAAATACACACTTGATTATGCCAAAGACCCTAACTAAACCTAAATAAAATCTTTGATCCACAGAAATTTTACTGAGAAAATAATTTTCATGAAGTGAGCAAAAGTTAGTTTTATTATATTTCTTAACTTTCTTTTTTTTCAGAGCCAGGGATTGAACTCAGGCCCTTGCACTTGCCAGGCAAGTGCTTATTCAACTGAGCTATCTTCCCAGCCCTAAAAAAATTAATTCTCAGTGTCATTTTAGGTCCTTGAGTTTTGGAAAGAAAGAGACAAAGACAGAGACAGAAAGACAGGCAGAGATTGCTTTGGGATTTTGCCAGATATTCTGTTTTTTTTTTTTTTTAATTAAAGACTTTTTATTATTTGTGTCATAGGCTCTTCTTTAAAATTTATTTTTTGTTTTATTGAAGTACAAATATCAATCAGACAGCCTCAAGACACCTCAACAAGACAGATTCAATAAATTAACACATTGCAAACTGTCTCCACAGTGCCCTGGTATCATACAAGGTGCACACATGATACCATATTCACAGATATCATTATAGCATATGACCCTCATCAGTAAATCAAGAGTGTAGCTGCCCACTTATCCTACTCTTTATACATGAATTACATAAAAAATTCAACAATTACTTTCCTAGTGGATGACCATAGCACCAGAAGCCGACACAACATCTTGTCCAACCATCACCAGTGCAGATCCCGCCTCTCACAGGACCATGCAGAAGCACAGCGTCATCCATCCCAACTGCACCGTCCATACACACACATTCTGAATCTATTTGCTTAATGAGGTCAGTGTAGTTGGATCAGGTTTGAATTCTATTCTGCTTGTAAAAGCTTCAGTTTAAGGCATGTGAATGCCCAACCTTACAATTTGTGCAATATATTACAAGAGATCATAATCTGAGCTTATAAATACTTCAATGTTTATTTTCGATCACACATCTTTCTAAAATGAGTTAGTAACCATAGGAAATCTCAGACTTAAATAGGTAGCATTCTGATAAGGAAGAAATGGGGCCACGAGAGTGGATGGAGATTGCTATGACTTGTGTCCAGATGTCCTGCTGAAGCCTCATGAAGTCGTTGGTGGGGCTTTTCAGAGCTGGCTGGATCTGTAGTGTGTGACACTGGCATCAAGGGTGTGTGATTGCTAAAGGAGTCCCCTGATTGGCTTGGCATATTTCTGGGCAGGGCTACAGGTGCCTCAGCTGGCTGCAAGTGCTACCCACCCTAATGATGGGTACGTTGAATGAACTACGGGTCACAAAGAGGATCCCTGCTTGCTGCCTGGAGCTTGCTGCTTGTTGCCTTGCTGATTTCTGCCTTCTGCCTCCCATGAAATGCTTCTCTGCAATGCATCTCTGGTGTACCACTCTGGCTTGAACCCAGCTGACTATCTAATGAAAACTCGACAAACACTGAGCAAATAAATCCTTTCATCATTTAATGTTTGGTTTTGCACGTTTTCTCTAGCAATGATGACAGTAATTAGGACGGACAGGTAAAACTCTTGAACTTAGAGATTCCTGTAGCTCCACAGAGCAGCAGAAGATTCACCTTCCTCTGTGAGATGAGCAACTTTCTATTATTTTGAAACTGTAAAGATGATAGCTCAAAGATGAGCTCAATACACACAATTTAAAAGTAGGTTTGACATATTATACTGATAATAAAATTTCTAGGCTGGGGAAATAGCTCAGCGGTATAAATACCTGCCTGGCAAGCACAAGGTCCTGAGTTTGATCCCTGGTACAAAAAAAAAAAAAAAAAGAAAAACTAAAATTTCTAACATAATGTAGATACATGTTGAAGGATAGTATAATAAACCTTAAATATCCCATCTAAAGTAAATAAATATGTGTTTTTTGTTGTAGATAGACTCTAAAGCAAAATGAGAAGTAGAAAAGAAATGATAGAAAAGAGTAGGAACTATACTAGAGAAAATGAAAGGAGTCCAGAGGGAAGAAATGGAAAGACGTAATGCTGTTAAGTCAGTAAATGTATCACGTGTTATGTGCATTTGTGAATATAGCTAATATGTACTAATAAAATAATAAAACAAGATGCAAAACAAGCCCATTTCAAAAAGGGGTACAAAGAGACCATCTAATGCTGATTCAGTTTAGCTGGGTGTTACAAACTGACCATTTGTTAACTCACCACAATATCATTCATTTCCTACCTAAAGATCTATGTTACTGTGATTTACTGTAGTAGCTACTCACTTGATGTGTTGGAACATTATCAATAGTGAACCAGTAAGTTCTTATAAAGTCTTCTGGGATATCGTTAAAAGCCATAAGATTCCAATAATTATGAGTAGATTTTTGTTTATACAAACTTTCACTTTCTGTGTAATTTTCTCTGAACTTTGCTGGCAGCTATTACTCTCACTACTTATATGATGGTTTTGATACTTAAACATCTAAAGAAAGAACAGAATGAGAGGCACCATGACATAAATTACTCAAATCTGGTTCAGAATGTTTATGACTGCAGTCTAAGACTGCAATGAATTAAAAGTATTATCAAAAGAAAAATTAATCTGAGCCTAGAGCTGAGAGAATTGCCTGCAGTCACTTAGCTGTGCTACCCCTAGAATCCTCTATGCTAGTACAGGCATGGTAAAATGTAAAGGATCTAAATATATTAAGGGGAGTTCATTCAGTCTAGTTTAAAATACAATGACATTAAATAGGCACATACACACACACACACACACACACACACACACAGTCTTTTATTACTTAAAAAGGCTCTATTACTTAAAATTGACAAATTTCACTTAGATGACCTCAATAATCTACACAATATATTTTTTCTAATGCACTCAGAGACTTGAGGATGTCAAGCTGATTATATACCATTATATTTTTAAATATGAATTCAGAAAAATTTACTTATTTTAATGTACAGTCATATCATTTTGGGGAAGTTTGTGGTCTTGTTACATTTTCCAACCACCAAGACACAAAAATTTCCATCCATATGTAGTTCTTTTTGTAGCCAAAATTTTCACCACTTTCAGACTAGAAAACATTTATTTTCCATCTCTATTGTTTTACCCTTTACAGAAGTACCTATGAATTTTAATTACAGAGCTTTTACTATAACAAGATGATTAGAATTTAATAAAATAAAACTATTTTTCAAAAGTGTTGAATTGTCTTTGTGAAAAATTTTTCCTTTTTTGTTCCATCAAGCTGTGATTTTCTTTTAGAACAGGTTAAAATCTTCTGTAGGAGGTTATTTTTTAAGACAAAAGAATCATCTAGCTCTAGTAAAAAGTTCTTTTCAAGCAAAAAGGAAACTTGAACTTCTAAAGGTAATAATAGTTAGTGAGCTGGAAATGCAGAAACAAACTATCTACCAAGTTGGTATAACTTTTACCTTTCCTTATTTTAAAAATTAAAGAAAAAGTGTAGAGAATATGGAATATCAGAAAGCACAACAAAATAGAAGTATATTCAACATATTTAATAAAACATTTATTTTGATGGTAAAAGTATTACAATTGCTGAGAAAAAAAAGCAATGGACTTACAGAAATAAAATCTCTTACCTTATGTCATTTATCTTCTGGTATAACAGGAAAAAAGGCAAATACTTTATGTACAATTAGAATTCTTTTATATTATAAGATTTGGGCTTGAAATGTTCTAAAAATACATATTTATTGAGGGAAATTATTCTATCTGGGGAAAAAGTCTTCAAAGATCACAAGTGACTAGAAATATGGTAATAAAGGGAAGGAACTGAAAATTCTGGGTTAGTGAGGAGATAAGTGTCTCCCAGTAGATCTAGAAGAAAGTGTTAAAAATACTTCAAAAATATTCTGATCTAAAGATGAGATAGCTTGTGTTCCTACCAATTAAGTTACTTCAACTGCTTTATTCTTTGTTTCTGTATGAAAAGAATTTCTACTGGTCTACTTTTATGTTCATTCTTATTTCTCAATCTTAAATCCACTGTTGAAATCATTTAACAAATTTCCATTTTAATCTAGCCTTGTAATTTTCTTTTCTTTTTTTTTTCTTGGTGGAACTAGGAATTGAACTCAGGCCCTTGTACTTGCCAGGGAAGTACTTATTCCACTGAGCCATCTCCCCTGCCCCTTAGCCTTGGAGTTTTCTGCTCCAAAATTTCCACTTTTAAAACATCTAGCTTGCTATCAAAAATTCTTATTTGTTAGGTTATGGAGAGCATTGAAAAAGGTTTCAAACTTGACTTCATTCAATATTTTGGACACTTTTCTAAAAAATTCTTGGATACTGCCATCTCATTCAATCCAGCATCTGGGTCACTCAAGGTTAGTTTCTATATGGTCCTTTCCTCTCTTAGTATTAATCATTACTGTATATTGTTTGTCCTATTTTGTATAATCATTTTTAATCTACTGAAAGTTCGTGCAAATGTTGTTGTTCACAGAGCTGAATTCACTGTGTCTGCTGTAGAGCTCTGCTGAAATCCAGCCAGTGTCCAGTCTGCCTTGGCTGGCTCATTATAATATGTGCTTGCCTGATAAGCACAGAGTTCTGAGTTCAATCCCCAGTTCCGCCAAAACTAATAAATAAATAAATAAAGGAAGGAAGGAAGGAAGAGGAGGAGGAGGAAAAAGAGGCAGAAGAAAAGGAAGACGACGAAGATGAAGACAAAGAAGATGATGATGATTATCCTCCCTATTTTTCTCCACTGGTGTAATATAAGAAGAGTAAGATTACCCTCAACTGTCTAGTTTTCTACAAGAGTGTAACACAATTACTTTTATTTTTTTAATTTATTTTTTATTTTATTGCAGTACAAATATCAATCAGACACTTTTAAGACAATTTAACTAGACAGATTCGATAAATTAATATATTGCAAACTTTTCACACAGTTTTGGCATCGTACAAGGTGCATACATGATATTATACTTACAGACATTATTATAGCAGATGTCTCTTATCAGTACATTAAGAGTGCAGCTGTTTATTTATCTTATTTTTTATACCTGAATTATATCAAAAATTCAATAATTATTTTCACAGTGGATGGCCATAATACTAGAAGCCGACATAATATCCTGTCCAACCGCCATCAGTGCAAATCTTGCCCCTCATAGGATTATGTAGAAGCACAGTGTTATCTATCCCAACTGTACTGTCTATACACACACACATCATGATTTTTTCTTTCTGTATCCCTTTGTTTGTCTACATCTGTCAAAGGTGGGCACTGCATTGTCGTTCAACTAACTTAGATGCTTGAACTGGACAACACACTCCAACACAGTCCAGCATTCTGCAACAATAGTGAGTTATTCAAAGAAGATGTCGACCATAGCCATTTACAGCTCAGCTTAATAGTATGGTCCCGTGAAGTACACTTCATTTTTATACTTTTCTGCTGGATGGCTAGGACCTAGATAGAGCAAGACTTATATACCAACACATGTACTTTATATTTCTTATGAGGTC
>PVKA01034591.1:0-23343 GCA_004027165.1 Ctenomys sociabilis | reverse complement strand
TTCCCCTTTGTTTGGCATGGCTTTCCATGCCTTAATGCCAATTTTGTTAATTTGTCCATAAACTTGAGGTGGGTAGCCTGTTTGCGCATTAGCAAAACGGCCTTGGCCGAGCAACATGTCTCTGTTCCAAGCCTGATGTCCTGTGGCTTGATTAGCAGCCTCCTCCTCTGTAGCAAACTCCATTAGATAAACCTTCCAACCAAGATACTGACCAGGGCTCAAACACGCCCGAGCCAGGCTACTCCAATCCCCTGGTGTCATACAATGCCTGCTTAGGGCTTCTACCTGAGCTATAGTAAAGGAAGCTGTGACACCATAAGTCCTAACTGATTGAGCCAAGGACTTGATCACTTTAAAGTCCAAAGGCTCATGGACTCGCTGTCCCTGGTCATCATGATACACAGGGAACGCTAGGGGGAGCTCTAACCTCACTGATCTCCATACTTCTGGGTTAAAGGATCTCCCCGAATGACCTCCTCCTCCGCTGTCCCAGTAGGGTGGTGGTGCCGTGGGCCCCGCCTCATACTCTGGGAGAAGCAACATGGCTCCTCTACGCTCAGCGCTTCCTTTTTCTCTCGACTTCCCTTTTCTTTAACCCTTAATCTAACTGCCTCAGCAAGCATTAAGTCATCCTCCTCTGAGTCAGTGGACTCAGGAGGCTCCGACTCAGAAAGATCGGGATGCAAGCCCTTTCTTCTTCTCGACCCCCTTTTACTGCCTGCTTTTTTGGACCTTTCCTCCTGTAGCTGTTCTAGTGCTACCCGCTCACTCTCCATTGTCTCACTGCAATGCCAGTCCTCTAAGTAGTCTGGGATCGGCTTCCAAATTAGCCTTAACAGCTCCTGTACAGCCGAAAACAGTGGGAATGAATAAAAAGCCCCCATTGTAAAGGCTTTTTTATTTTTATCTTTAAACCCGCTCATCAGCGAGTCTTATCCTGCTCTCTCTTTAACTACAGAGAAGAGCAACTCATTCCCGCTTTTGTTGCAGATCCCCGAATTTTCCCGAGGACTTACCGGTGCACCCCCTGACCGTGGAAAGTTCTGGGCTGTTATTGACCACTTCCCCGTATGGGCCACCACTTGTGGCGCGCAACCTCACCGGCAAGGAAGACGCGACAACCAGCTCTTCTTTCCACGGTTTATTTAGGACCCCTATACAATCTTCTTCCCCTGCTAGCTAGCTTCATTACTTCCTCCTTCCTCTTTCCCTGCTCTCTTTCTGCTTCTCTCTACTCTCTTAGGGGAAGCCCGCTCATGGCTTTGAACCAGTGGGCGTCCAACCCCGGAGTGCCACGTGGGCACAGCCAATAGGTCCAGGTACACGGAAGCAACGCCCTAGTCTTAGCCTTAGCCAAATGAGAAGTTGTTTGTTATGGAGAGCATCCACCCCCAGGTGGGGGTGGAAGGCGGAAGCCAGCGCCGTCTTTCTTTCAGGTGCAGCTATTCGCAGCTCCCTACAATGGATCTTTCAACAAGACATATGTAATGGGCCATGAAGACAAAGTCTTACTTTTTTTTAAAACAGGTCAATATTTATTTAAATAAATCTCCACTTATTTCAAAGTGTTCAAGAGGTACACATGATGTTATTTGGTCACCATGGAAGTTAATGCAAAACTGATGACAGAAAAACATTTCAGATGCTACACATACTTGGAAAGTAAATTATGAACTTCTGTATAAATGATGGAATAGAAGAAAAATGAAGGAATGCTGAAAAGAATGAAGTGGAAGAAAACACGATCACTTTCTCTTTTCAGTCCTGACAAGAACATTTGCTCTTGTCTCTGCAACAGAATCGCCTGAACACCTTTAGAGGCAGTGACTTTTTCTGGATGCAGCAGAGAGCTCAGGGCAACAGATGAAGTACCCCTGAAAGCTGGACAGGCCACAAATCCAGAGCCACAGCCTAGATGAGCTAGCTGTACTGCCTGGAGATTGCTTGCCCAGAGATGACATCCAAATATGGGCATGCTGCAGCCCTATCAAGTGACAGAGCACGTGCTCAGAGCCTGCACACACCTTTTTGTGTACTTGAAGTCATCTCTAGATTAACAATAATAACTAACTCATGGTCAACATTATGTAAATAGTTGTTACCCTGTGCTGTTTAAGCAACAGCAACAAGAAAATCTCTGCATATGTGCAGATCTAATTTTGTTTTCTTAATGTTTTCAATCCTTGTTCTGTGAAATCTGCAGAAACAGAGGCCATGGATACTGAGAGATGACCAGTGTACCTGGAGAAGAAACCCTTGGAAACAAAATTGGTAGGAACTTCTGAAGGTAAGTTTGATGGCCCTCTGGAGGTGGAGTATGGTGCAATATGAGAGGAAGCAACAATTGGAGATTATGGGAGCAACAAAAGTTCTTACTTCTAGGAATTGTAGCACCGTCACAGTGAAAAGCCAAGAAAAATCTGGTTGTGGCTCTAAAATGGAAGAGCTGTCCCTGTGAAATATGCCTCTCTAACAAAGCCCTCCCTTTCAAACAAAGGATTTGACTAGAGATTTCTCTTCTATACACAAAAAAAGTTTTTGTTCCTATTCTAGCTTCCTCTCCTGCATGGCTAGTCACTGGAGGGGAAAGAGGAAAAGTAAAAATAGACAGCTCTGGAGAAACTCTCTGAACTTCACAGCTTGGGAAGCTAACTGTAGCTTTAACAACTTGATTGGATTCTAAAGCACCCAGGGGATTAGTAAAGCATACCTGTGCAAGGGTCAGGGAGGGCCATGAAAGTGTGGCGTTTGGCACTGGATGTCCATGGGCCCTTGTCCCTTCTTCTCTGGTCCTGCTCAAATGCTGTGCTCTGCGGCCTCCATATTCTAAGCATCTTAGCATGGCTGGGCCTTTCTTCCATGATGTTTCTGCTAAGGAACATTCAAACATTGGCTGGGTCCTCTGCAACTGTGAGCCAACTTGTACTTCTTTTCCTTGAAATTGTGGGGTCGGGTATTATGTCTCAGCATTGGAAAAGCTGACTGATACAATAGCCTGGAATAAAGCAGGTTCACTGTCAGATTGAAAAGTAGTTGTAATATTTCTAAATGTTTCCTACCATTTACACTTAGCAACCCCAGCAGGACTGCAGCACAGTCATTGTGCATTAGAGCTGAAAAATCTGCATAGACAGATTCTCTTTGAGGAGGGGCTTCAGGGAAGCCCTGAGTCAATGGGGAGACAACAAAAAGCACAGCAGAGGACCATGCAGATTAAGGCTACTGTAGCACATACAAAACAGCTCAGCTCCTCGACCAGTTAAAACAAATCCCCCACCTCAAGCCAAATTGTCTCTGTTCCGATTGCCTATGCAACATGTCTTGTTTGCAAAACAACAACAAGAAAAATTCAGGACATGGCCAAAGGCAGAAAGAAAGACAGGCTGTGAAGTCAAAGCAAGGATCAGAAAAAGATTCACATGCACCAACGGCACTGGAAATTATAGAATTTAAAATAGCTATGATTCATATGACGGATTTTGACAAGCAAGAGCAGTCAGGCAGAGGAATAAAACTCTAAGAAGCAAAAGGAAGTGATGTAAAAGAAAAAGAAGAGACAAAGATGAAGAATGCCTTTGAAGGCTTTACTGTGGGGTTGAATACAGAGTCAAGATTCAGTGAGCTTGCAGATAGGTCCAAAGAAATATCTAAAACAGAAACACAAATCAAAAGGGGAAACATAAGAAAGAAGTGAGAAGACAAAAAAAAAAAAAAAAACATAAGTACATTTTTAAAATATTTCTCACATATCTAAGACACCAATATGTTTAAGGTAGCAAAAGTAACCAATGTATTGAGTGACAATGGAGTATGAATAAATGAAATGAACAATACTAATATTCTATGAAGAATGAAGGGAGACTCTAACTTACTCATGTAATAAGGGAAGGATATAGCATTATATGGAGGGCTTAGATAGCTCAATATATGTTTCATGCTTTGTAATTATTACTAAAAGATTTACGAAAGGAAAACAAAATTGTTATACTGAGGGCTAGCAGAGAATGGAATCATAAAATATTCAATGAGAATTTTAGAGAAGGCTAAAAAATGGGAAAAGTAAGAATGCAATGAAGAGAAAACTGTGAGAAACACAGTGGACAAAACTCCAGCTGTCTTGACAACTATTGCAGAATGGTGTACAAACTCCAAATAAAATAATTATTACAGTGAATGAAAGGACCCAACTAGAGTCCAAGCGTGGTGTTCTGTAATCCCAGACAGGGAGGAAGACCACTGCAGTTGTATCTGTATAGTGACACCCTGTACCTGTACCAAATACACAAATGGAAAAAAAAAAAAAAAAAAAAAAAAAAAAAAAAAAAAAAAAAAAAAAAAAAAAAAAAAAAAAAAAAAAAAAAAAAAAAAAAAAAAAAAAAAAAAAAAAAAAAAAAAAAAAAAAAAAAAAAAAAAAAAAAAAAAGAACAGAAAACAGACCCAACTATATTTTGCCCATGAAATGCTCACATGAATTTATAAAACAGATTAAACATAAAAGAATGGGACAACATGTATCAGGATAGCAATCAAAAGAAAGGCATGGCTCTATTAATCTCAGAAAAGCAAACTACAGAATAAGAAACTTTATTATTAGATAAAGAAGGCAGACATGATGGTGCAAAATGTTTTCAGAGAGATAACTCTCCTAAGTGAGTTCTCGTCAAGACCACCCAATTATGTGAGGCAAATTGGGGTTTTCAAGTAGGCACAACAAAAGGAGTAGAACGAGTAGAGCAGAGGGGGAGAGCACCTGCTTGCTGGGTCTCCACAGTTGGGCTTCACCTAATCTGTTTTTTGTTTGTTTTGTGGATCTGGGGATTGAACTCAGGCCCTTGCGCTTGCCAGGCAAGTGCTTATTCTACTGAGCCATCTCCAGGCCCTGCTCGCTGTGTGGGAGGCTCTGTGAGCAGCCTCCAGTAAGTTTATAAACAAATAAATAAATGAAAGCCTACTATTATGGTTGAAAACTTCAACCTTCCTTTTATGGAATTTGCTTGAACAAGCGGGCAGAAAAGCATTATTAAGGTTGCAGATGAGACCAACAGCCTTATCAGTCCATCTGACCTGCTGGAGCATTAGAAATCCTTCTCCAGCACAGAATCTGGAGGCTTCTCCAGCTCACGTGCAGTGCTTGTCGACACAGACCACATTACTCATCGTAAGACACACATTAAATTTAAAATCAGAGAAATTACACAGAATACTTCTTAGACCCTGATGAAATCAATTTAGAAATCCTAACAGAAAAATAGCCAGGTAAGCCCACACTGTTTGGAATTTAATACAGCTCTATGTAGCACGTGGGCCTAAAAATGGGACAGAACTCACAGAAATGAGTAAGTGTAGAAAACTGGTAAGACCCATGGCAAATATGAAGAGCTGATGACTTGTGTATGAACCAATAATAAACAATTGAAATACACACACACACACACTTTTCTTTCTCACGGTGTTCAGGGTCTCACTACTAGATTGGACTCATAGTCATCAGTCTGTTTCAGCCTCCCAAGTGCTGAGATTACAGGCACAGGCACGCACCACCACGGCCAGTCTCAATTGCCATCTCGGCGTGACCCGAGCCGGCACGGAAAAACACACTTCTGATAACAATCAACTTCAAATATTTATTTGTGAAGTTAAACAGCACGTGCAAGATCTCCATTTGTGAAACCAGAAAACTGCAATAAAAAATCTATTTAAACACTATTTAAACAAATGAAACAATATTCATGTTCATTGATTTAAAGATAATATATAATGGTATATATTTTGGGTTTCTGCTGTAAGATGTATTGGTGTTTATAATTTTTGTACTCTTAATGCAGTGAAATTTTTTAAAAATTACAATATGCTCTGTTGTTTCTTGGTTTATTTCTTCTAATACTATTACAATTTTGTGTTTGATTTTTTAACCAAAATTTTAAATTTATTTTTTAATCTTTTATTGATATATTTGGTTCAGGATCTCACTACACAGCTTGGACTCATAGTGATGTTCCTGTCTCAGCCTCCCCAGCACTGGGATTGCAGGTGCCAGCCACCATGACTGGTTTCAGTGGCTAGCACTGTACACCTGGGTTCCCAGGCCAGTACAATATGTGGTGCCCACGGATAGAACCCAGTTGCTTGAGTTTTGGCAGGCACTTAGACTACCAAGCTATCTCTTCAATCCAAACCTCATTTTTATTTTATGGAAAAAACAGAAAACGATGCTTTAAAAATGAAGGCAAAAAAAAAAAAATTCCAGATAAACAAAAGCCAAGGAATTACATCAACTTTATATACAGTACTTCCCCACAGAAATGCTAAAGGGAACCCATTAGACTAAACTGAAAGGACAATAGGGGGTTACATGAAGCCTTCTGAGAAAGCTGTAGACTAATAAAAAGTAAAATTGGGAAAGGTAATCATGTAGGTGAACGTAAAGCTCAATTTTATTGGAAGGGCTTTATGTTCCTATGTGATTAAAAAGCCATATGCAGGCAACAGCAATTAAATCTCCTATGACAAAATAATGTATTTTATATTCTCTTTAAAAATAAAAGTAAATAAATTATGCCACTCAAAAACATTAATTGTAGTACTCATTGTGTGTGTGTGTGTGTGTGTGTGTGTGTGTGTGTGTGTGTGTGTGTGTGTGAAAATGAGGTTTTCATAGGTAAGTGACTGCAATGGACCATATTCAAAAGTGAAGTAAATCAGACTAGCATATGTGAACATCATACTAGGATACAGCTCAGTGGCACAAGTGCCTGTTGGCAAGTGCAAGGTCATGAGTTCAATTCCCAATACCAAGAAAAAGAAAAGGACATAGTAATGATACAGAATTTTGTAAAAACAAGATGATAAGAAAAAAAAAGTCTCTTTCATTCTCTTTTGTTCAAATTGCATTCTCTTTCTCTCTGTGTTTCTATCTCTGTCTCTCTGTTTCTCTGTCTCTGTTTGTCTCTTTTTCTCTCTCTCTCTCTCTCTCTCTCTCTCTCTCTCTCTCTCTCTCTCTCTCTCTCTCTCTCTCTCCCTCTCTCCTTCCTCTGGCTTTTGATAATTTGCATACTATGTTTCTCTGTGTCGCTCCTTATCCTATTTAGATATTAAGATTTCAGAATAGGTATTACAGTTATTTGCTATAAAAACAAATACGGTGCTACCAGGTGGCCCCGGACAGTCAGAGGTGGTGGTTCACTCCTGCTCCTGTCATAGCAAGGCTGTGCAGGTGTGCAGAGTGGGCCCTCTCTCACCTGGGATATGTGCAACATGTATCTTTCAGTGTATTGCTGTAATTGTGTATTTATTTCACGCTTGACACATTCCACTTACTGATCAACAGAGCATCCTGCTTGATTTTAACAAAATAAATACTGTGTCTTCAAGTGAAGAAAAGTATTTCAGAATAGAAAGGGTTCATGGTCTCTCATCAAATGTAAGAAAATTGGGGTCAGTTTTACCTGAGTATTTATTTTGCCTTTTCTTCTTCTGCCTGCTATGTGTTAGAATACTTGACAGAATTCCACATCTCCACTTGGCAATTTTCACTTCTCATTCTTCATCTTTTCTGATCCTTAGACTCACTCATTCCAATTTCCAGATCCTCAAACTCACTCATTCTCTCCTGTAGATGCTTAAATCAGGTACTGAATGCCCCTGTGGAATTCCAGTTTCTATATTTAAGTTTCACATTTTTATCTTTTTTTCAAACAACTTCTGCATCTGTGGTAGACCATGTCTTATTAGGTATCCTTTCCCATCTTTGTTTGGTTTTCACTATGATTGCCTTTAGTTCTTTGAATGTTTATAGCCTTTATCTAACAATTGTGTATTTTACTCCCTCAAGGCTTCTGTGTCAATTTTCCATTAATTTTTATTAATTTTATTGTTATAATTTTATTATTGTTACAATTTTTATTAATTTTATTAATTGTTACATTTTATTAATATTTCCCATTAATATTTTTAATTATTAGTGGATTCCTTAGGGTTGCTCTTAACTGAAATGATCAGAATTGAGGACACTAATGAGTTAGTGTCCACAAGAGTAAGAAAATATGGGATTCTAGAAGGAAGAAAAATAAGAAAGGATGAATTTGAGACAAGTTTCATTCAAAATCCCTGAATAAATTAATTATTGAATCTGTGATATAATTCAGCTATAAAAAATAAGATAAGTATATAGCTACACTCTCTTCATTTACTGATTAGAGACATCTGCTATAATAATGTCTGTAAGTATAATATCATGTACGTACCTTGTACGACACCAAAACATTATGAAAACATTTTGCAATGTATTAATTTATTGAATCTGTCCTGTTAGTTTGTCTTGAAACTGTCTCATTGTTATTTGTTCTTCAATAAAAATAATAAAAAATGTTTATAATATTAATAACATCTGTTTTTAACAGGTGATGTGTACATTTTTCTTAGGCAGTAGGTACACACACTGAGCATGCACTAAAATCTTAGTCCTCTCTCTTCCCTTCTTTTCCTTACCTAGATCTCTAGGTCTTCTACCACATTTCCATTTATTTTTAGTTCATATTCATGACACATAATGATTACTTTCACTGCAGCCAACTGGTAAATGTTTGTTTGCGGCAAATCCCAAATTGTTGTATATCCTTCCCACCCCCTTGGACACAAACTCAAACATGATATGGTTCCTCTCACAGGAGAAACACAAACCACAGATTAAAGAGCAAAATAAAGACATGAGAAAGGGAAACATGATGGATCTTTTGCAAATATGAAGAGTCATTATTCATAATTGCCCATATTTGAAGACAACACAAACGTCTTCCAAAGGACATCAGAGAAACTGTGATGTGTCCTCACAAAGGAATGCTACTCAGCATTCAAAATGAATGTTTTATTGATGCACACAAAACTATGAATCACTCTCAAGTGCACAAGCTGCATCAGCTCCTCAGTAGTTGGGCTACCGGCTCTTGGGCAGATGATTACATGCAGCCCTTTCTGACAGATACCCAAGAAACTGAGCTGAGCCAGCCTTTTTCCAGATCATGAAGTATGAGCATACCTGATCCGCGGGAAGGGAATGGTCTCAGTTTAGTACCTTTATTAGGTTCATCATACTCCATTTCTTTTCCAGGAACCTCCTGAAGACCCCCATGCACAGGTGACATGCAGGAAGGAGGTAAGAAGCAGAAACTTGCCCTTGAGGAGGAGGGTGATGTCATAGGCTCACCACCACTTCCATACAGAACCTGAAATCAATTAATGAGCCACACATGAAGAGAAGATTGACTTTTTTTTTTTTGATAAAACTCCCATTCCAGGATTGGATTTCATATAATCTCATATTTTAATCCTGAGGAAAGCAAATCATTTAGAGCCTCAAATAATAAGCAAACAGAAACAGCCTTGAGTTCAGATTGTGCACTGTATCCTTGAAAGGCATCATCTATGTCATGCTTCCATGAACAATGATCTTAGAGATGGTGATTAGTTGTGAGACTCTTCAGTGCCTCTTGGTATCTGGACTTCAACAACAGAGGCTAGTACCAGGAATATTGAAAGAAAGGGGATAGCACTTAAGTAATAGTTTATTGTCCAACTGGAGCATATTTTAAAAGAAAGGGGCACTTTTGTAATTACTGATGAATTACTGTAATTGCACGTTAGTTCCAGGAATAGGCTGTGCAGCATGTGGCCCCCAAGGGGGCCATTTTGCTACTTAGATCTAGAAGCAGCAGAAGACATCTGAGAAGCATTCGGGAATGGGAGCCCTCACTTCCATCCATTTCTGCTCTGCACAAACTTGAGCCAGAGTGATTTTCTCTACTTGTGAGTTGGAGCTGTGCATGACAGACTGTCCTTTATCCCTTCACTGCTCACAAAAGCAAGGCCAGACAAAGTCTGAGCTCCTGAGCCTGCATTCTTCACTGTTCTGCCCAAGCCCTGTACAAAGAGACTCTCGTCACCAGCTCTGGGATTCATGGTCTCAGCTTAGCCTTTTCTGAAGTATAACAGGAGCATAATTTTACACTTAAATACTTATTCCAATGTGGTTTGGCTGGGGACACTTTGCAGCTTGTGATAACTGGAGCTGAATCTCATCACAATGTCAGTCTAGCATTGTTTTCACTCCCTATGACCCTTGCACACACACTGTTGTGAATATATGTGAATTGGCTGGCATCTCCTAAGCGCTGTCTTCTAGAATGTTGCCTGGTATCCGGCACACTATTAAATGCAGTTGGCTTGAGTTATCAACTTCGTATTTCCCAGCATCTGAAGGACTTCACAGTCTTGTATGATTAATACTTCAGGGCTGTGGCTCTCCAAATTGAGCCTAGATCGGAGTCATGTGTAGGGGTTGCTAAATCACACATAGCTGAGCCCTGTCCTCAGAGCTCCTGATTCAGTAAAGCAAAAGAAAGGATTAGCTGGATGTTGTAGATTTTTGTTTGTTTGTTCGTTTGTTTTTGTCGGAACTGGGGATTGAACTCAGGTCCTAGAGCTTGCCAGGGAAGCACTTATTCCACTGAGCCATCTCCCTAGCCCTTTGTTGTAGATGTTTTACCCTAATTTCTGATACAAAATATCTGACACCCAAAACTCAGGAAGGGAATATTTATTTAGCTCACAATTTGTGGAGGTTTTAGTCTCTAATCAGCTGTGTCCAAGGCAGGGTGGCATGGCACAGGGGCATCAGAGCAAGGTGGCAGAAAACAGCAAAAGCAGCAAGAGCAAAAGGGGAGGGATGAGTCTCTTTCTTACCCTTATACTGTAAGCAGGGTATTTCTCTCCCCAGGATACATGTGGTACTCACACAATCTTCATGCCCTCCTCTTGCATAGAATGAATATATTTACAAAAGAAGGACCCCGGCTTCCTGAAAAGTTGTTTAGCTGAAGTTCTAAGTTGACACATTTCAATCATCACAATCCACACCTTGTCAAATTGGAAATCAGACATTTCTTTAAACCAGTTTTCAGATATAAGGACATGCTTATTCTCAACGTTTCATAGTTTGTGCTTTATAACAAGGTTTAGCACTCCTAAAGAACCAGTACTATCAGTATTATATCATTATATTATATATTATATTATATTATATTACATTATATTATATTACATCAGAACCATAACATTCTGCCCTCAGTTCTCCAAGGCATTACGCCCATCCTCATTAAGCAAAGGGCATTTAACCCATCCCTAATGGTTGCCAAAGTCCTAACAATTTCAGCATTGCTATAAGGTCCAACTCTCCATTCTCCACTAAAATGTAAGGCAAAGTCTTAATTGCAAACCCTTGTGAAAATGAAGTTAGATACTTCCAACATTCAATGCCACAAAACAAGCATTTTCATTCTAAAAGTTACAAATGAGATAATGCAATGGAATGAGACCAATGTAAGTCCAAACTCCAACAGAATAAATGCTAGGTCCTGTAATCCCATGTCCTGAATCTGAGGTAATCTGTGACAAATTATGAGCTCCAAAGGGCTTGGATAGCTCCAGTCTTACTTCTAGTGTTATAGCTCCCATGGCTTATGTCTTAGGTCCACTTTGCTCCCTTCTTACAGCTTTCCTTAGACAATCCAAGCTCCTGGCTTCTCCAAACTTCCAGGGACTCCATTGCACCTTTGGCTCCTCACTCACAGCTTCAAATATTCCCCTTAGGGGTGCATAGCCTCATGTCATAGGCCTTCTCAAATCAACTAGGAAGCCTTTTTAACCTCACAACTCTTGTATTCTGCATGCACCTAGAACCAGTGCCACACAGATGATGCCAAGGTCTGCTACAAGCTAGAACAGTCATCAAGACTTTCACTCTCTGGGCTGTAGCAGTCAAGTGCCTGGGTCACTGGGCTCTGAATATAATTCTGACATATAATTTTCTACATTACTGCCATTCTTGAACAAGGTTCTTTGTGGCTTTCTCCTCGAAGAAGTCTTTCACTTTTGCAGATTTGAAGCTGCAAAGAGTAGAGACTTGCTGTTTCTTGTGATTCCCTCAGGTCATCTTTTATATTCTCCTCTTCCTTTTCATCAAATGAGATCTCCTCAGCTCTATCTTTGTAGTCCATAGCTTTACCGGAGCTTCCCTTCTGGAAAAACTCACATTTTAAATCATCCTGCTGGGCTCTTTGCTCTTCGTTTCAACATAAATCTGGCTAAACACCTCCAGCAACAGCCATGCCACTGACTCAACATTTAACTGCCTTGAAATTTCTCTTGCCAGATTACTTAGTCCGCTGCCCTTAATCTCAATCTCAGGCAAAGTCTCCATATCTGAGCAAAGTGCAGACAAACTTTACAAACTTCACAACACCATCTAGAGTTCAGCACTCAACGTGGTCCCTCTTCTCAGTAGAAAGTTCCCAAGCCTGGACTTTATGAGTAAGATTTATGTCAGCCTTCTGGTCTCCTGAGCTCCAAACAGAATCTAGAGAAGGGGAGGAGGTGTTCCAGATGCTAGGGTTTAGATTCGGGGATGTATATGCAGGCTTTGGATGAGGCCAGAGAAGAAGGAGGAGATCAGTGAGGAACATGGGCCAAATACCAGAAAGAGAGTGGCAGAGAATTTGGTTAGGAGGGCTCCTCAGAGGAGAGGAGTGGGCCAAGTAGGAACTATCCGGAAGAGTGGGAGAAAATTGGCGACCTAATTGCCGCCAAATTGAAGGAGTCTTTAAAGGCCTGGGCTGGCCAGATAGCTCAGTGGACTGAAGCATCTGCCTAGGCAGAGCACAGCAGCTGCCCTGTTGTGCTAGCCCCACCCCCATGGTAAGATGAGAGGGCAATTGAGACTGGTATGGTGGTGCACCCCTGTAATCCCAGCTCTTGGGAGGCTGAACATAGGTGGATCACTACTAGTTGGATCTGCATAGATCCTTACTAAAATACAAAAAAGTAAAAAGTAAAAGGCCTAGAGACTTAGCCATCAATAACCATAACAGAAGCTGAGGACAAGGAGATTGATCAGAGGAAAAAGACACAGAGATGAGTTGCATACTGTCAATTACAAAAGGCCTGGACTTGACCTCTGCCACAAGTGCTGCCAATTGCTCCCTGTCTGAGGTGCTCCAGGGGCCTCCAGGGGCCTCCAGAGCTTCTGGGCAGTGTCAGTCTCCCATTTCCAATCTGAGGACATCTTGGAGAGAGCTGGATGGGGGCTCCAGAGATCTGCCTCAGAATCTGACTTCCAGCGAGGACCCCCCAGGTGGAGCATGATGTTGAAGGGTTCCCAAGCTATTGGGCATTCCTCAGCCCAAGGACCAGGCTACCAGCGCTTAAATACTGACATTGGAGGAATAACCCTGAGTTGAGGGACCCTGGCAGCTCCCTTGGTGGATGGCTAGGACTCGGGCTCATCCTGTAGCTATGGATTTCTCACAGGGAAGGCAAACCACAAGAACTGAGAAATGCACTATTTCTGGACAACATTGTCCCTGTTCTTGGAAACTTGGAATGCCAAATTTGCTAGCTCCTGGTATGAGATTTGAGGACTTGCCTCCAGTGTTTGTAACTTTTTCCAAAGATCTGGAGTAGATTGGGTAATAAAATGCATCTTTAAAATCAGTTGGCCTTCTGGGCCCCTGGGTCCAAGGCTGTATAATGTCTGAGGGCCGCAGCTAAGTGGGACGTGAGCCCAGCCAGATTTTCATCTTTTGTCTGGGTGGTTTCCTTAAGCCTGTAATAACCAACTTTCCCATGTGCTGCCTTGTGCTGCCCTCCACTGAACATACCACATAGTTATGGCCCCTCCGAGCAGGGGATTGCCTGTGCTCCTCCAGCTGGATAAAATCTCAGTTTGCTTTGGCCCAGAGAACAGCTGCAGACCTCTCCTGAAGGTTGGGTTTAAGGTGCCTGCAGGTGCCCAGGGTGGCTGCAGCCAAAGTCTAAATATGTCCCCATTCCTCAGGAAAGAGGGTAGAGGAGAAAAGGATACTCAGATCATCCCAGTGAGATCCTAAGGCCAGGTAAGTTACATTTAGTATGGTCGGGAAGGTAGGAAATTGGGTGCTGACTAATCTGAGCCAAATTGAACAGAGAAAAGGAGCATGGATTTGAATTATTCCCTCTGCTCCTGCCACCTCCTGAAATGGAAAGTGAGGACTAGAGGGTGAGGAAGGGCATCAAACTGCAGTCCAGATTAAGAATGGGTGAGATGAAACCTGAGAAGAGGGTTTGACTCAGAAGGAAGCCCTGGAAGGCAAAGTGGGAGAGATGCTAGATGCTCTTTCAGAGAGAGAGATGCAGCTGGGACAGCTGTGGCAGAGAGTTCCAGCAGAGAAGAAGGGGACACAGGGTGTTCTCCAGCAGGGGCGAAAGATGAGACCAATGGAAGGGGAGATCAACTGGGTCCCTTCCTTAGGGAGGAACTGACATGGAAAGGGTCAGAGGGTGGCAAAGGAGGAAAATGTGAAAGGACATACACAAGGACACAGAGGAGGAGCTGCAGAGTGCAAGGAAGGCCTGAACTAAGCTATCTCAGAAGACTTCCTTCGCCTGGGGCAATAATTATCTGGATCACACAACATAGAGACATCACCAAGACCTGTTGCTTAGCTCCTACGGTAGCCAGGCTGTCCTGGCCTCCTGATCAGGAGAGAGAAGGAAAGGCTTGAGACTTTGCAGGAGGCAGGCAAAGAGGATGAGTGATGAATGCAAGGAGAACTGAGAGGTGTGGGGAGTGGGAGGATCTCTTGGTGAATAGCTTCAACTAGGACCCTGTAGTGGTTGATAAATTGCATCAACTGGAGAAGTTTAGTAGTGTAATTAAGTGACCAAGCAGAGAGCCAGGGTTCATACTTCTTCAACATCCTCATCCTGTACAAGAGGAGGGCGCAGGCATTGCGCGAGCTTGACAGCCCCATCCCAGGGTACCCTGCTTATGACCTAAGGAAGGGAGAGAGGCAGCTGCTGCCCCTCCCCTGGCTCTTTGTTATTTTGAGCTGCCATGAGCTGGTGCCCTCTGCCATGTGGAACTGTGCCTCGGAGCCAGCTGAGTATAGACTGAAATCTCCACAAATACAAGCTAAGTAAACCTTTCCTTCCTTCATTTTGGGTGTCAGGTATTTTGTCCCAGCACCAAAAGAAAGGTAACTGAGATAGACCCAAAGCCATAAAATGTGAGTGACTAAGGTAGACATCATTCCAGTTGATCAGATGCCAAAGGAAACCAAAATTCCAGGAAGTACTTTCTGAGAATAGCGTTGGAGTTTACAAAGTATGAAAAGCAGGGTGAGCCACTCTGGCTTTATGGGGATAGACAATAGGCAGGCAAGGAGGAAAAAAGAGGGAGCGAGAAATGAGTAAGCTTTTTCAATCTGAAACACTCAAGAAGATCTGGCAGAAGTGGCCATAACTGTAGATGTATCAGCATCTGGGCAAAGAATGAGTGGAAAGAACAGATAAGAAACTCCAAAGCACCAGTTCTCTAACTCTGCCCCTAGCTGATGTATCAATAGCTAAATTAGGTAGAAATATTCTAGGCAGTCAGACAGGGCTAGGAGCCCCTGGGAGTAAAAACCAAAGGAAGAAGCATGTTACAACTGTGGCCAGAGACTCATCAGTTGGAGGGCGGGCCTGAAGGTTACAACAGAGAGACCAGACATATGCACTCCACAAGGGGTGAGGTCACTCCTAGTCTAACAAAGTCCAGGTAGGCATCAGTCACCCCAGTGGGCAACCAAGATCTAAGACCTATGACCTACCTGAGTTCTTTTGTCCCTCTATACCTACTGTCTGTGTGACCTGCTTCCCCGTCCGATCTATATTACCCAAGCAGCTGTTCTCATAATCATAGCTGCAACCCACACTGTACCTATGAGAGTTTTGCTCTTTAAAATTTGCCTATGAAATGGAGAGCCCACCTACATGCTCAGGACCTGTCCAGCCTCATGCGAGTTTTCCCCTCAAGAAATATCTTTCTCAAAAAGAAAATCTTTCTCCTCTTAACCTCCCTTTTATAGGATTAATTCTTCAATTTTTAGTATAGCAGCCCAGCATATCAGATATTTAACCAGTTGGGAGTTATAATATTTTCCTTATATTACATAGGAGTTTCTGCCATCAATCTTGTATCGAAAAGACCTGTAGAAGAGGCATAGATGTTGAGAAGGATAAGGGTGATGCTTCTAATTATTTTTGTTCATACAGTACTTCTTTATCTACCTTTGACCCAGGCATATTTCTGAGCATATCAATGTCTAAGCATGACAGCTTATCATGTATTATAAGATAATGACTTGCCAGCCTGCTCACTTTTTAAACATTGGTGAATGATCACTTATCATGAGGAAAACTTCTTAAAGGACTAAATTAAGTTTCAATTTCTAGGAAATTGAAAATTAAATTCCTGGACTTGGGAAGCTGAGGGCTAGGCTCTAGAATCTGCCGGTGTAAAGCTAAGTGATTAGGAGTGGGAGGCGGACAAGGAGACCAGCTGGCAGCTGGCCTGCAGACTGATGTCCCAACCCTACTATGCTTCTATGAAAATGAAACCCTGCGTATAAATAGAAAGGAGATACAGGCACAAATAGTGACAAGCATCCTAATGGACATCTACCAGTAAGTGATACAGCTGCTCTACAGAGTGGAAGGCTCGATCGTTCTGAGTACCTGTGGACCTCGTGCAGACAGTGAAACTTAAGACGCACCTAAAAGGATGCAACAATTTTCTGCAGGCAGATGGAGTGGTAATATTCCAGAGAGGGAACACGATAGCTCTTACAATTTCATTTGCAGAGGGTCCTATTATTGGCCTAGGACAAATGGCTGACTGGTTAATGGCAGGCTATGATCTGGAGTTACGGGGAAGGTCTCAGTGTGAGAACTCCCTGTGCTATCACGGATGACGCCCAGGGCTCTCTTTTGGACATGTGTGTCTTTCCTTGATTTCTCCCCAAACATAATTATGTGGAGTGAAGGGCGTAAGGAGAATCTCCCCATGAGCCACAAGTGCTGTAATTCAGCAGATTCGCTTAGGACATGTCAGTCACTTCCCAGGAAGTACATTAACCGGAAAGATTTTTAACTAGTTAGTGGTAGTGGATGTGAGTTCCTTTTTATTACAGTTAGCCTTACTTAAATTTCAAACTACAGCAGTCCAAATATGAGAAGTCTAAGGAAAGTTGTATAAATTTGGAGAAAATACAAAAATGCTCCCTAAATGTGGAGCATTTAAGAAATTTGAGGTGCTCTGGTTTTGTTTTGTTTTTATGCATTTAGTACAGGTCAGATCAGACTCGTAGCGATCCTCCTGCGTTCAGCCTCCCAAGTGCTGGGATCATAGGCATGCGCCACCACGCCCCGCTTCAGTCACAGTCTCAGCCTGCCCCCGGGGTTGGGACCATCAGGGCACACCAGGGATCGAACCCCAGTCTCCACACCTGCCTAAGCAGGTGCTTTAAGCTGCTGAGCTATCTGGCTGGGCCAAGCTGCTCTATTTGATGAAGAAAAAAGTCCCCAATGAGCTAAAGTTCTGCAATTATGAAAGAATCTTCTGAATACTGCTGCTGAGTTCTTCATAGTATAGACTGGAGGTTAAGACCCTGCACTCTGGAATTCAGACTAGCTGGGTTTGAAACCTTGTTCCATCTTTATTAGCTATGTATACTGAGAGACCTTTCTCAGCTTCTTTGAGCCTTGGGTTCCTTGCCTGTGGAACAGGATCCTAATAGTAAGGAACTCAAAGGACAGACAAGCTAACCAACGTAACCTCCATCTTGAATGGATCATACCTTAGCTGACTGCCCGTGAGATCTGCAGCACATCATTGCTACAGATTCTTCTACGCTTAATATGATGCCAATGAAGCCTTTGTGTCCAGATCCTCAAGAGGCCCAGTGAGCCCCAGGTACTGGGGATTCCTACTAGCTGGGTGAGGATAAACACCACAGGACTAATTGAATTTTTTTTTCATTGTCCAGTACTCATTTTGCCAATAGTACAACTCTCCTAGGACAATCATGTTGGGCAAATGACTTAAAATTCCTGTTGTGAGGCTGGGCCTGGTCTTTCCCAGAGCTCTTCAGTGGCTGCCATCACATGTGTACCTTTTAGTCCCACCACCCCAAGATGTAGCGGTGCTTCTGAATTTTATTTCACAATGAAGATTGTCCTTCTTCAAAATTTTGCAAGATTCAGTGCAACTTCAACATGCCTATCCAGTCAGTGGATGGAGGACAGGAAGCAAGACATGTTTTCAGGGTCAGGTATGATGGGAATGATTTAGAAAGTGCTATGCATCAGGTGTCAAAGCATTTGAATCTGATATTTAAAAGCAGTGAGATCTTTCATACATTAAAATATGTAAAACATTTGCACCAACAAAAAAATTTATATTTACTGTTGTAAATTTCAAACAAGTCAGGTCATATTTATTTTGCATGCTCCTATGGAAAATAATTTTAATGTTCTGATATTCAATTATTTGCCTTTTAACTTTGAAAATTTCACTCTTTAAAATTGATAAGTTGGGTCAGCAAGATAGCTCAGTGGACTAAAGTGCCTGCTTAGGCAGATATAGTGATGGGGGTTCCTGATGTGCTGTTCTGGCCCCACCCTCGGGGCACACTGAGAGAGAGATTAAGACTGGGCATGGTGGGGTGGTGAGCCCCTATAATCCCAGTGCTTGAGAGGCCAAATACAGGAGGATTGCTATGAGTCTGATCTGCAGAGTGAGATACTAAATACATTAAAAAATTAAAATCGGTAGGTTATTGTTTTATTTATAGCAAGGTATCTAATTGTGAGAAATTTCCAGTCCAACATTGTTTTCTGATGGAGCTAAGGAGAGGGCTCTTTTTAATTTCCGAGGAATGCTGCAAGGCAGAATCATGGCATATTCAAAAAATGCTATATTTAATTTGGGGAAAAAGAAGCAACTAAGATAGCTCACTCCTCAGGAGCTTCGCTTATGCCCTTTCCGTGATCTGTCTGCATTTTCTGCCTCTTTGCCTCTCCTTTTTATGTCCCCTCTCCTTTTTATGTCCCCTCGACACGCTCTTTCCCATTCTTTCATTAGAAAAGAGGCTCAGAGGCTGAAGTAAAATCTAGAAACACAACTCTGCTTGGATGTGGAAGCGCCACTACACTTTCAATTTCTGTCATCTTACTTTTTCTGGTACTAACGCATGCTCTCCCTAAGTGCATGGGCCTCATTCGGTAAACTAACAACCATTTCTTCACATCAGTTGAGTTCTAAGTACCTGACACAGGAGACCAACTCTGCTTCTTTCCAGAAATTTGAGCCTGATTTTTCTGGCCTCTCTGGCTCCATCCCACTTGCTGCGCCTCCTGTCAGTGCCTCAGTGCCATCTTACGCCAGCCCCTTCCTCCTCGCTCTTGGTCTTGTGCTATAGGAAGTGCACATAATTGGATTCACCACACATACCTTAAATCTCCAACTTGGCTCTCCCTTTTGACTCCAGATTAATGAGCAGATTGTCCTCTATTGGTGCTGTAAATTGCTAGTCATTTTTCTACCTCAGCTCAGCGTCCTGTGAGTCTCCTTTTCCTTCCTTCTTTGGAAAACATGTCTTCACGGTCAGTATAGTACTTGAGCTTGACCAAAATATAACCATGAAATCATCTTGAGTTCTTCTTCTTGATCTTCCACATCCAACCACATGTGCTTTTGTTCATCCTTCTCGGGGTCGTGTTCATCGCCAAGTCTTATTTCCGATGCCACTGTCAGGCATTCGTCATCTAAGTGAAATCCCCAGGCTTACCAAGCCCCTTCCTCTGTAGCACCATCCTCCAAGCCAGCTCCATGTTCCTCCTAAGTATCATCTCCAAGCCCAGGTCAGCTCATCTCTCTGGGATCACAGACTATGGCTTGGCAGCTAGACTTGAGGAAGAAACACCTCGCAGGTTGGCGAGGCTCTGGGGTGTCTGGGGGTGACTGACCTGCGGGCTGTGCACTGGGAAGGCTTGCACCCTGGTCAAAATAAAAAGGGGACAATGAAAGAAGTCTGTCCCTCTTTCTTCCTTGGAGTGTAAGAGATTTTTACCTACGTGGCCCCAGTAGTAAATTTCCTGGAGTAGGGACATGTCCCAACTTTCAGGTTTTTAAAAAGGACATGTCCTAACTTGCTGTGGTCTGATCTATGTCCCCATCCTGCATCTCTGCATACTCCTCCCCCTTAGGTAATCCTGACAAAGAGGTAAAGAAATTTGTAGAATGCACCCTGACCAGACATCTGCTGTTCATACTAGGAAATATCCTCACAGCTCAACTCTAAACTTCCTCATAACTGTCCCCACCAATAATTGTAAAAGGAGCAATTTAAATTAACCAATGCCATTTGCTTCTGTAACTGCGCTTACAAAACCCCTCCTCCCTTTGTCTTCAGGCTTAAAACCCAGCCCACGGTCAGTTCGGGACTCTTTTTTTTTTTTTTTTGTCTTTTTGAGACAGGGTCTCACTATGCAGTTCAGTCTGGCCTTGAGCTCACTTTGTAGCTCAGGCTGGTCTCGAACTCACAACAATCCTCCTGCCTCAGCCTCCCAAGTGCTGGGATTATAGGCATGCGCCACCACGCCCGGCAGTTCGGGACTCTTGGTCCCTGCGCGTTCAGGGAGCCTCTTGCATGCATGGAAAATAAAATCCCCTTGCTTTTGCATGAGAGGACATCTCTTGGAGTCTTTCTTCATGTGGTGGGCTTCTCGGACCTAACATTTGGGGGCTCGTCCAGGATCGCCCTTGCGACGAGTGGCTTCAACAGCCGTCTCTCAGGGTAAGTACTATTTTGCTCGGGCATTTCTTTTCCTTTCTTTGGGCGCTTTGCACCGTTTGGCCTTCGGGCAATTGCATTTCTTTTCCTTTCTTTGGGTGCTTTACACCGTCTGGCCTTCGGGCGTCTGTTTTGGGTGTTTTACACTGTCCGGCCTTCGGGCCTCTGTTGCAATCGCTAATTTGTCTATTGGCTGTGGCTGCAATGGATGCATGAGCTCCCGTTGCCTGCAGGGCAACCGGCAGATGTGCCTAGAGGTTGCAAGCCACTCATCTGAGGGATGCCTCAGAGTGGTCCCGGATCCTTGAGGTGACCCAGGGTCCATCTGTGTGTCCCCCAAACGAAGGACTCTTGTGTGGCCAATAGAATCTGGTTTCCCTTTGTCTTGAGAGCTCTATTAGTAGTGATATACTGATTGGGAAAATTTTTAATGAGACCGGTTGAAGCCATTTAATTTTTGTTCTACGACCATCCAAGGCGCTGACTTGTTCGATTTGTGTCGTCTCTGTTGTCTGTCTTGTTTGTTGGCTTTTGTCTGTGGCTCTCGCTTAGCACTTACTTCCAATTTGCCCCAACAGGAACGTCCAGGATGGGACAAGCAGCCTTAACCCCCCCTTCTCTTACCCTAGACCACTGATCAAAAGTCCAAGAAAGAGCCCATAACCTCTCACTGCTTATTAAAAAGGGAAAGTGGCAAACTCTCTGTTCAACGGAATGGCCTTCCTTTCAAGTGGGATGACCGCCGGAGGGGACTTTTCACCTTTCATCAGTCCAGGCTGTTAAAAATATCGTGTTCCGCCCTGGGTGCCAGGGCCATCCTGACCAACAACCTTATATTATGGTATGGTAAGATCTATGTGAGAACCCCCCGGAATGGGTAAGGCCTTTTCTCCTCCCGACCTCATGCAAACCAGTAACACTTCTCCCCGCCCTACCCTACCTGAGTCTCAATCTGATTTGATCCTGTTTGACTCGGATGGTCCTCCACCCTATCCACCCGTCCTTCCTCCTCCCTTACCCCTGGCAGTCCCCGCCGCTGCTCTCCCCCTCCTCCTCCGACTGTCCCTCCTGCTCCGCTGCCCTTAGCTGATTCAGCCCTTCCTGAGCAACAGGTGGATCACGGACTGGCCCAGGGCACTCGCAGTAAATGGGCACAGAGTCCCCAAGAAGTAGCTATCACCCTCCCTCTTCGACCTTATGGGCCTACTATAGATGACTGGCAAGGAGGAAACATTCCCACACTACAGTACTGGCCTTTCTCCTCCTCTGACTTATATAATTGGAAAAACAATAATCCTCCTTTTTCTGAGGATTCTACTAGGTTAACAAGCCTGGTGGAGTCTCTTATGTCCTCTCATCAGCCTACTTGGGATGATTGCCAGCAGCTGCTGGGAACATTGTTCACCACTGAAGAAAAAGACCGTATCTTGCTAGAATCCAGAAAGTCAGTTCCGGGTCCAGATGGTGCCACCCAATACTTGGAGAAAAAAACTATTGTGTTTTGAAATACAGTGTTGTAGACAGCTGAGTTAACTAGAAATATTATAGGCAGTCAGTCAGGGTACAGGAAACAAGATATCTTGCAACTCTGGGAGGCAAGGAGGCTCCCGCTGTGAAGCAGACCTAAAGGCCAAACAAATGCTGAAAGAGTAGCACCTAGGATTGGCATTCTAAATAGGTATCACCTGGAAACACCCATGTGAGTTAGTAGCCCAACCCCCAAGGGGAACAGACCCTGTCCCGTATACAGGAAGTAAAACTCTCTACCTGATCTGGATGAGTTCATGTTTTCTAAAACCAAAGAATGGCCCAGTGTGGTGGCACAGGCCAGCACTTGGGAGGGTGAGGCAGGAGGATTGTTGTGAGTTCGAGACAAGCCTGAGCTACAAAGTGAGCTTAAGGCCAGCCTGAACTGCATAGTGAGACCCTATCTCAAAAAGACAAAAATAAATAAATAAAACCAAAGAACGAATTTTAGGAACAAACAGAGGTTGAGGATAAAACTATTGGAAAGAAAAGCTTCTGTCAGGGAGGGACAGAAGGGGGACCCGAGCGGGTTGCCCAGGAAGCTGTCTCTTCTAGGGACTTTTATAGTGTAAAACCGTGCAGTGCTAGGGTAGAGAAGAGGGGTCTCACTTAGGGGATGTGGAGTGGGACAAAACTATGGTCAACCAATGGGATTACAAGCACCTTTGCTCAGGTAAAACTGATTAGGCCCAGGACCAAATGGGGAAGTGAGTCACGTAGTAAGTAAGCTGCCATGAGTACGGGACAGGGTCTCTTCCCCTTGGGGGATGGGCTCGTGACTCACTTGGGTCTTTCCAGGTGATACCTATTTAGAATGTCAATCCCAGGTGCTACTCTTTCAACATTTGTTTGGCCTTCAGGTCTGGTTCACAGCAGGACCTCCCTCCTTCCCAGAGTTGCTAGGTATCTGGTCTCCTGTATTATCTCTTTGGAGAGCCTGGTCCTGTCTGCTCCTATAATATTTCTAGCTAACTCAGCTGCCTACAACAATAGCGTGAGAAACAAGTAACTGATGATGCTGTGGAAAGAGGAACTTGGCCTTTAAGGGACTGGTCAGGGAGTTTGGATATCTGGAAGTTCTGAACAGACCTAGGAAGAACTCCGGTGACAC
>PVKA01034590.1:0-23346 GCA_004027165.1 Ctenomys sociabilis | reverse complement strand
TATTGACTTTTGAGTATTGATTTTGTATCCTGCTATGCTACTGAATTTCCCTATCAGTTCTAGTAGTTTCTTGGTGGAATTTTTGGGGTCTTCCAAGTAAAGTATCATGTCATCTGTAAATAGTGATAATTTAACTTCTTCTTTACCTATTCTTATTCCCTTTATTTCTTCCTCTTTTCTAATGGCTGTTGCTAAGGATTCCAAGACTATATTGAATAGGAGGGGTGATAGAGGACATCCTTGTCTGATTTAAGAGTAAAAGATTTCAGTTTTTCTCCATTTAGAATTATATGAGCTTTTGGGTTGTCATAGATGGCTTTTATCAAGTTAAGATAGAGTCCATCTATTCTAATTTTCTGTAGGACCTTGAACATGAATGAGTGTTGGACTTTGTCAAAGGCTTTCTCTGCATCAATTGAGATGATCATGTGGTTTTTACATTTCAGTCTATTAATATAGTGTATTACATTTATAGATTTTCAAATATTGAACCATCCTTGCATCCCTGGGATGAATCCTACCTGGTCATGGTGTATGATCTTCTTGATGATTTGCTGTATTCTATTTGCCAGGATTTTGTTGAGTATTTTTGCATCTATGTTCATGAGGGAGATTGGCCTGTAGTTCTCCTTTTTGGGTGTCTTTCCTTGGTTTTGGAATCAGTATTATACTTGCCTCCAGAAATGATTTTGGGAGGACTTTTTCCTTTTCAACTTCATGGAAGAGTTTGTGGAGTGTGGGGATTATATCTTCTATAAATTTCTTGTAGAATTCAGTTGTGAATCCATCAGGACCTGGACTTTTCTTTGTTGGTAGGCTTTTTATTATGTTTCGTATTTCGTTGGCTGTTATCAGCTTATTGAGAGTTGTTATATCTTCTTGCTTCAGTTTTGGTAATTTGTACCCTTCGAGGAATCTGTCCATTTCTTCTGTGTCTTGTTCTGTGTGCGTAAAGATTCTCGAAGTAACTATTGATATTCTTCTGAATTTCCACTGGGATTGTGGTGATTTCACCCTTTTCATTCCTTATCGCTTGTACTTGAATTTTCTTTTGCCTCCTTTTGATGAGGTTGGCAAGAGGCTTATCAACTTTATTTAGTTTTTCAAAGAACCAACTTTTTGTTTTGTGGATTCTTTGAACTGCTTTTTTTTCATCTCAATTGAATTAATTTCTGCTCTAATCTTTATGATTTCTTCCCGTCTTTGTGCTCTTGGTTTTGTTTGCTCTTCTTTTTCTAGTTGTCGGAAGTGCAACATTAAGGTGCTAATTTGTTCCCTTTCTGTTTTCCTAATGTGTGAGTTCATAGCTATTATTTTCCCTCTAAGAACTGCTTTCATTGCATCCCATAAATTCCGGTAAGTTGTACTTGAATTTTCATTGAATTGTAGCTATTGTTGAATTTCTTGTTGAATTTCTTCTGCAACCCATTGATTGCTGAGTAGGGTGTTGTTTAATTTCCATGAATTTAGTGGGTTTTTCTGGTTTCTTTTGTGACAGATGAGTTTTTATTTAAGTACTTTATGTCAGTCTTTGGAGAATTGATGGCCCTCCTACATTGTATTTGCAATTTATATATTTTTCAGAAAAGATTGTCAAGATTTCAAAGCTTAAGCCATATAGCAAAAGAGTTCTTAGGGAAAACTCTGTAGTGATAACTACCTACATTAACAAGAAGGAACCTAACATTCTACCTCAGAGATCTAGAAAAGGAAGAACAATGTAAGCCTGCAGTTAATAGAAGGAAAAACAGAGTAATACTTAATGTAGTAATATAGAAAAACAACATAAAATCAATAGAACAAGTGTTGCCTTTATGCAAAAATAAATACAATTGACACACTTTTAGCTAGATTAAGAGAAAAGTATAGTCAGAAATTAAAAAATATTACAGTTGACAATGAAAATACAAAGAGTTAAAGAGACTACTATGAACAATTATATTCTGCCAGACTGGACAGCTTAGAATAAATAAAAAGAATTCCTAGAAACAGTCAACCCACCAAGACTGATTCATGAATGAATGGAAAAATCTGAAGAGATCAGTTACAGGTAATGAGATGGAATCACTGATTAGCTCAATTTTATTGGTGAATTCCACAAAACATATAGTATAAATAAAAGGTACTGTCAGAACTTCCTAAACATTTCAAAAAATGAAAGAGAACACTTTTGCTTAATTTTATGAGGATGATATTACCTCAATACCATGGCCGTACAAGGATACTACAAGAAAAGAAAGTTCCAGGCCAATATCTTTGTTAATTATGTATGCTGATATCCTGACCAAAATACTAGCAAACACATTAAAATGATCGTGTTATGGTTTGAAATTAAAATATCCCTACAAAGCTTGTGTGTTTGGAAGTGGGGTATTGTAAAGGTGATTAGATCAGAAGGTCTGTAACTTTGTGCGTGTATTAATATATTGATGAGATTAAAATTTGTTGAGGTGATAAGAATTAGGAGATGGGAGCCAATGGGATGGAGTGGGTCTCCATTCCTTGGGGACTCCGTCTGGTCCCAGGCCCCTTCCCCTCTGACTCTATTCCTCTCCCTGTCTGCCTCCTGGCCACCATGGGTGAGCAGCTTTCCTCTGCCATAATGCTTCTGCAGTGTAGGAGCCTACAGCCATGGAGTTAGTAGACACCATGACTCAACATGAATTTCTCATTTTAAGTTGTTTTGCATCAAGTATTTTGTCAAAATGATGAGAAGCAGAATAATACAGATCCTAAACCATGTTCAGATAAGATTTTGCTAATTTTCCTTCGGGATGCGAAAGTTATTTAACATATAAAAATCAACCAATATGATATACATGATTAACAAATTAAGGATAAGTATTGTCTGATCTTTTTAATAGATGTGAAAAAGCATTTGACAAAATTTGACATGTTTTTGTGATATAAATTTTTAATAAATCAGATGTGCAAGGAAAGTACCTAAATATAATCGGGGTATATGTGACAACTGTCAGTTGGGTTAGTTTGCTCTAACATATAGATGGTGAAAAGCTGGAAGGTTTTCTCTGAGATCAGGACCAAGACAAGAATGCTCACTCTTTTTTTTTTTTTTTTTTTTGTGGTACTGGGGATTAAACTCAGGATCCTGCACTTGCCAGGCAAGTGTTTATTCTACTGAGCTATCTCCCCAGCACATAAGAACGCACACTCTTGTCAGTTGTAATCACTGCTATATGGGAAGTCTTGACCAGAGAAATTAAGAAAAGTAAAAGATACCCAAACTGGAAAAAAGTAAAATTATGTTCAGAAGACATGATCTTATTTATGGAAAACTATAAAGAATCTGTCAAAAATTGTTAGAATTAATGAATGAATTCAGTAAAGTTTCAACATACAAAGTCAGTTGCTTTTCTGTGCACTAGCAACTTTCAGAAACAGAAATTAATAAACCATTCTATTTACAGAAGTATAAAACTATAAGCATGAATTTAACCCAGAGGTTAAATTGCTGTGTATTGAAAGCAATAACACTTTGATAAAAGAAACTGAAGACAAATAAATGGAATGATATTTTATGAGATAAAATAATTTATTGTTAAAGTTATCGCATTGTAATCTACAGAGTCAATGTCAAAATTCTGATGACATATTTGACAGAAATAAAAATAATCCTAAAATTTGCATCAACCACAAAAGACTTCATATAGCTCTTGTAAAGGAACAAAGCCAGGGGCATCATATTACCTGATTCTAGAATATGCTATAAGGCTGTAAGTGATCTAAAGAGCATAATGTCTGGACATTATCTTATTAAATTTGTGGCCCTTGAGTTGGAGTTTTTGGGGTTTAAAGCCTAGCTCCTCTGCATAGTTAGCTTTGAAAAAATTCTGTATATTTCAAATATTATTTTATATGTAAACTGGAGATCATACTGTATTTGGTTAATATGAGGATTAATTTGGACTTCCCCATGAAAGACTAAAGAGTACCTGATTCATTGTAAGCACTCAAAAAATGTTCAATATTACTATTTGTCCAGGGGGCCAACCTATGAATACATGCTCTTTCCATCTAATAGGGGAAAAATTTATGCTGGTGTACTAACAAAATTTCCCAATTCTACATTCATCAGTGTTAAAGCCACCACTGGCAAACGTCTTTGTCCAGATCCTAAGTCCTTCTGACTGCAGCATTTTGCTTTAACTTTATATAGAATTACTTATACCAGTACCCAATTACATTCTCTTTTCACTTTCTGTAATATGTTAGTGCTGGAAAATTGAAAAGGTCTGAGGCAAGGCAGTATAGTATAATACTGTCTTCTTTGGCTTTTCCTTTAAAAATCTCAATCCCACATCTTTAGAAATGAATAATAGTGCATCACTAGGTAGCATTTGAGGAGAGTTTCTGGGATTTGATTAGAGTGAGAAACACTTTCCTTGTCTATGAATGCTAATCCTTTTGTGTGGAAGTTTCATTCATTTTTTTTTTTGCCCTCCTCTAGTTCAGAAAGAAAGGGGGTATACTAACGAACCATCACCTCATATTGCACAGAAAATATTGTCTGACTCAGTAAAGGTCTCCTATTATCCTAGAATTATATTTCCTCCTATAAACCCAAACAAATAATTTCTTTCTGTATTAATTTTATTCAGCAATTTCTTTCTTTCTTTCTTTCTTTCTTTCTTTCTTTCTTTCTTTCTTTCTTTCTTTCTTTCTTTCTTTCTTTCTTTCTTTCTTTTTTTTCAGTACCAGGGATTAAACTAAAAACTTCGTGCTGGCCAGGCAGGCGCTTGTGCTGCTGAGCTACCTCCTCGGCTATTCAGCAATTTCTAATACATAGCTTAAGAAATAAGATCATCACCTCTTCTGCTTTTCCTCATCTAAATTTTTATGACTGTATCTGTTCATTGACATAATAGAGAACAGAAATTTACCTCTCTTGTATCCCAAGGAAGAAAATATAAATGCAACAGCCTGCATGTGTCAGAATTCAAAATCTGAATCAATTGGAGGCAGTGAGTTACCAATGCAAAAGTTCTCCAAGGAGACCAAGTTTTCAAAATCTTTAACTTAACAACATGAAAATAAAAGAATAAAACAAATATTCAAACTTATTTAGAATGACAACCATTTTGAAAAGCTTTAAGCTGAAGATGGTAGGACTGAGAAGGAAAAGCCTCTAAATTTCTAGATTTTCAGCAATCTAGTTTTGAGAACTGCACTGCACATCAATCAGCTGCCCACTGTGTCTCTGTTGTAGATGTGAGAATAGACAGTGTTTTAAGAGGAAACATACTATGTGGAATGAATTGGAAGGTGCATAACCCTAACACTATCACAGAAATAATAGGATAGGTTTGAGCTTAATTTCATTAAGACATGCTTGATTTTGCATCTTACCAGGTTGGAATGATACTTCTCATCAATGCATAAAACCTAAATGGTGTGTGCTCAGGACACATATTAAAATGTCTTCTAGAAGCTAGCAGAGGAGACTTAGAGATGAATAAGTCATGGCTAGTCTCTACAATCCCAGAGCTCAGTCTCAATTATTAGAGCTCAGTGCCTAGTCTTCAACTTTTGTACCTTGGACATTAGGTTTGAGCTGACATTGTGGAGGAAGATATAGGTTTTGAAAAAAGCCTCTAAGCTTGTGCAGTGCCAGTGGAGGACATTGTGGAAATCTATGTGGGAAGATGATGAGATATTTATTAAGAGGATGAGGCTAATTATTTACTTATTATTAGCCGGGCGTGGTGGCGCATGCCTGTAATCCCAGCACTCGGGAGGCTGAGGCAGGAGGATTGTTGTGAGTTCAAGACCAGCCTGAGCTACAAAGTGAGCTTAAGGCCAGCCTGAACTGCATAATGAGACTCTGTCTCAAAAAAAGACAAAAAAAAATTATTTACTTATTATTGGGCTTTGGATAATATGCTTAGCTTTTCTGGATCTTGCCTGGTTTCTTGGCTATAACATGGAATTAAATCAACACTTGTTTTTATAAGTTACTACAGAGCCTAATTAGATTATGAACAGGAAAGTGCTGTGTAAAGCATTTTAATCGAGACTTTGATCGAATTCTTTCTACTTTGCTTCTCAGTAGCTCCTCTAAGTGCTCCTCTGAGTGGCAGCTATGGCCCAGATGTGTAATGAAATGTTTTTATGAATTTATTTTCAAAGAACTCACCAGTATGAAGCATTTCATGTGGACACAGGCAGAGGTCAAATCATGTCCAACTCAATCTCCCACTATTTTATTGCATTCCTCTATCTCTGTCTCCTGGATGTCTTTCAGAAGCTTGGCTTCTTTGCCATTACACAAAATAACTTCTTGGGAAGCCTTTGTACCAAGCAAAACAGTAAGGCCCTGGAGGTTCAGCTTCCTTTCCAAATGCTTTTCAGAAAGTTTTATAACAATGGACCTTTCTTCCTTAGATAAATTTGACCTGTAAACAAACTTCTTAAAGCACACCTTAACTCACTGTCTTATGGTATCATACATTTTTATTGTATAAATATATAACATTTACTATCTTAACCTTTTGTAAGTGCATAGCTGAATAGTGTTGAGTGTATTCATATTGTTATGAAGCATATCAAGAATTTTTCTTACATAAAACTGAAACTATAAGCCACTAAAGCACCACTCCTCTTCTTCATTACATTTATTTTCAAAATATTTCAGTAGAAGAACAATACAGGGGCCGGGGAGATGGCTCAGTGGAATAAGCTCTTCCCTGGCAAGCGCAAGGGCCTGAGTTCAATCCCCGGTTCTGCCAAAAAAAAAAAAAAAAAAAGAGCAATACAAAGGATTCCTAATTCAATAATGATAGTGTGCCTGAGCAAGTCATGTAAGAAGAGTCTGAAGAAAATGGAAAAAAGTGATCATGTGGCAATTTGAAAAGTTGAATAATAGAGGAAGTATGTCATTAATCTCTTTGGGCAGTATTGGCCCCAAGAGGAAATGTGAAGGTCAAGTGTATTCTTCAACAATGTCATAGACTTGTGACTTCAATAGAAGTCATTCTAGAATGTATAAATGAAACCAGAATAACATTCCCTTGACATATCCAGTTTACAAGTGAATGATGACAGATTTTGCTATTTTAACATTAGTTTTTCTTTTCCTTTTTTTGTATTTTAGTACAGGATCTATAGGAACTACAGGGTCTTACTACATAGATTGAACTCATAGTGATCTGCCTTTGTTCAGCTTCCCTAGAGCTGGGATTACAGGAGCACACCACCAAGCCCAGTCTCAATTGCAGTCTCAGCACTCCCCAGGGGTGGGGCCAGCACAGCATGCTGGGGCTCGAACCCCAGCCACTGCATCTGTTTAAGAAGGCGCTTTAATCCTCTGAGCTATTTGGCAGGCCCTCTTTCCTTTCTTTTCTTTTCTTTTCTTTTCTTTTCTTTTCTTTTCTTTTCTTTTCTTTTCTTTTCTTTTCTTTTCTTTTCTTTTCTTTTCTTTTCTTTCTTTCTTTCTTTCTTTCTTTCTTTCTTTCTTTCTTTCTTTCTTTCTTTCTTTCTTTCTTTCTTTCTTCTTGCATTAAATGGCCTCTTACAAAAATCAAATAATTTCAGCATTTTTGGAAAATATTCTTTTGAGTTGTAAGAGACAGAAATTCATCTCAAAGAGTACTAATTAAAACACAGAACTTGAGAATTTTCATAAGACTTTTTCCTAGTGATGATTAAGATGTCACCTGGTAGCTCTATGCTTCATATGGTCCATAGGCCTACTATAATTGTTGAAAGGCAGAAATTCTTTCTCAGGTATCTGCCAGTACTCAATACATGATTGCTATTGGCTAAACTTGGGTTAACAATCTGTCCCTTAGCCAATTACTATTGCCAGGATCACAAAGTACCTTGGCCAGACCATATCACATCTTTGTTTGTTTTTTTGTAGTTTTGGGTGTTCAGGATCTCACTACTAGATTGGACTCATAGTGATCTGCCTGTTTACAGCCTTTCAAGAGCTGGGATTTCAGGCACATGCGCCACCATGCTGGTCCCAATTACCATCTCAGTATGCCCTGGGTCAGGGCTGGCGCAGCAGGCCCAGGGATCGAACCTCCAGTCCCTGTGCCTGCTTGCAGGCACTTTAATCTGCTGAGCTATTTGGCCGGCCCTTCACCTCTTTGATTATGGTAGGGAAGGCAGGACTATGCTATGTGATCAACAGTTCTATTAGATAAACTCAGGCAGTTACTACAATGAAAAGGATTGAAAAGAAGGAAAAAATGATGATTCCTAGGCAGAAACAAAAGTACTTGTATGGCTTTTCTAATTCTCAGGACTGCTAGCGGAGGTACACCATGATGCAAATCCTTGGAAGCTGTACCTAATTGCCAATATGCTAATGTAATCTCCAGTTTGATTTATGGAAGTCACCAGTCTTGTTCTTAATTATTTTCTCTCACATAATGAATTCTTTAAAGATCATTATTTTAAGGTATGCTGATGATTATCATCATCACTACTATTACTTATGAATTTGAGTTTTCATTTCAAACACATCAATGACACAGTTTCTTTGAGTTGTCATGATTCCAGGGCATGCCTCAAAGGAATTCTACTACCTAGATTGTCTCTCTTGTCACTTACAGATTTGAAAAGCATGCCTTTGATCTGCAGCCCCAGAAACATCCTGAAATACTTTCTAAAATGTCTTCTAAATAAGTCTAAATCCTTTCTGCCAGGCCCAGTGTGACTCAGGTCCAAAAACTATTATCCCTCAAATAGCCCAACAGCTTGGCTGCTGGGAGCTTCAGATGGTTAAATTAGCTTCAGCAATCTTGCCTTGTGGGATATGCATCAGATTTTCATGTCTGACTCTTACAGCTAAACTCAGCTCCTCTGTTCCAGGGGAGCCATTAACAAGTCATGAGCAGTTAGCTGAGGGACCAATTAATCCAATTTGGAGCTCCAACCCTCTCAGGCTTCTTGCACACTATTTTATCTGAGGTAGAATGGTTCTGAGCTTCTTCTAGGTGCCTAGAAACAAATATTGGAAAAACTATGCATTGTCAGAAAAGATAGCAGGATACTATGCATATTTGCCATGGGAAGAGAAGGATATATTTATTGAGTATAACTGGTCACAGTCCCAACTATGCATGTACACAGATTTTCACTGAGACACTGTTTGAACAGTAAAATCTTGGAAATACACAGACAAAGGATCTACAGAATAAGGTACAGGACTACAAGATAAACCCTGAGGGGACTTCACTGACCTCATAAGAAACAAAAAGCACATGTGTTGGTATATAGGTCTTGCTCTATCTAGGTCTTAACCATCCAGCAGAAAGGTATAAACATGAGGTATACACTGCAGGGCCATAATAATAAGTTGAGCTGTAAATGGCTGTGGTCAACAACTTCTTCAGATAACTCACTATTGTTGTGGAATGCTGGACTGTGTTGGATTGTGTCACCGAGTTCAGGCACCTAAATTAGTTGAATGATAATGGAGTGCCCATCTTTGACAGGTGTAGACAAAGGAAGGGGTATAGAAAGGAAGAATCATGATGTGTGTGTATGGACAGTACAGTTGGGATAGATAATGCCGTGCTTCTACATAATTCTATGAGAGGCAAGATTTGCACTAATAGTGGTTGAACAAGATATTATGTCAGCTTCTAGTACTATGGACAACCACTAGGAAAATAACAAGGTAAAAAGTATTAATTATTGAATCTGTGCTATAATTCAGGTATAAAACATAAGATATGTAAACAGCTACACTCTCTTAATTTACTGATAAGAGACATCTGCTATAATAATGTCTGTAAGTATAATATCATGTATGTACTTTCTACGATACCAGAACATTATGAAAACAGTTTGCAATGTATTAATTTATCAAATCCATCTTGTCAAGGTATCTTAAAACTGTCTCATTGATATTTGTACTTCAATAATATAAAAATAAAATAAAGGCAAAAAAAATCTTGGAAATATTTCCAGTGATAGAAGACTGTCTCAGTAGTATTCATCCAACACAATCATTAAAATAAGTAAAAATTAAAAGTGAGAAATGAAATATATGCCTAATATGAATAGAAATATATACCTAAATATGAATTTAGGTATATATTTAGAAATAAATGATTGAGTTAATATAAGTGGTTAATAAGGTGACATGTATAGTACAATTTCATTTTAGGAAAGCAAATGGGTTCATTTATGTATATTTTTAGAAGTTAGAGGTGGGAATTTGGTATTTCTGCAATGCATTATTGTTGAGGATTTGAGGATGCCAGAAATCCTCTGTGCATTTCTCAAGGTGTGGCCACCAAGCAAGTGATGCTCAAAGAACAAGAGGAGATGAGGTGAAATATACGATAGTAACTAGATAAAGATTGGCTTCATTCTATGAGCTCCCAGTAAAACACAGGAGAACATGGTGAAATCTAGAGTTTTTAATCTGAATCTAGCATGGCTAGACATGTCAAACTTCTCCTGACCTAGCTTACCCACTTAGTTATACAAACAGAACTGATGAGACACATACACGTTTGCAGTCATGTCTTTCTTATCTCAGGGTCACTGAAATAGTGAGCAAAAAGGAAGAACTTGGAGTCTTTACTTCAAGGCATCATTTGGCCCACTGGTTGAATATGGCCTGGAAGCTACTCTGATCTGTGGCCAATCAGATGACAACCTATCTCTTCCTAGGAGATGTTTGAGTGGGATTATGTGTGACTTAGTAAAGAGACGGGTGGAAGGGTGAATGCATTTTTGTCAGAATATCCAGGAATAGGAGAAAGACTAAAACGATTCACATCCTAAAATGGCAAGATTACAGCTAATTATGAATTTTGTTAAATTAGTAATTGTCTGCATATTCCTTAAAATCTTTCATTAGTAGGTGTTTGTGACTCATAAAAAGTACATTCCCCATTCAGTGTGGGGAATTGGTAAGTGCACATACTGCAACTTGACCCCTTTCCACTTTCCTTTCCCTTCCTCTCTCTCTTGTGTCCTCCCACCTTCAGATCCCCTTGCTATCTTCACAAAGTCCATCTCTCTATTTCTTTTTTAAAAAATTTATTTATTTGATACAGGTCCTTACTATGCAGTTCAGACTCATAGTGATCCTCCTGTCTCAGCCTCCCCAGTTCTGGGATTGCAGGCATGTGCCTCCTTGTCCGGTTTCAGGGCAGCACGGCGTACGGTACTGGGGATCAAACTCCTTGTGCTTGCCAGGCAGATGGTTAGACCGCCAAGCTATCTCCCCAGCACCATCTCTCTGTTTCTTATCAACAGTCTTTTATTTTGCTCTAAATATTTTTATCTTGTGTTTCTCATACCAGAGATAGTTAACCTTCTGGCAGATTGACATACCTTCTGAGTGTCTTCACTCAGAAGTGAATTTCATATGTAACTGGAGCAAGTTCAGCTTCAATGTTATGAGCAATTTTTTATGTTCTAATCAACATAGTCTGCCTATCATTATGTAAGGATACTCCGAATAAATAAACTTCTGTATCCATCCTGATGTTCCTTACTACCAGCCCATTAGTTAGAAAAGGTTTAAGTGAGTTCTTGTAGTTCTGATCAGAGCCTTCTGATCACAGCTTTCACTGAGTGGCTACAATGCTCTGATGTGATGGAGGTATGAAGACTGACACAGAAAATTATGACTGGATTGGTAGTGCCAGGAAAGGCCAGGGGACAAAAGCAAATCAGTAAGGATGATGCTTTGAAGCAGGGCTTGCTGTGTATAAGTGTCTACAAAAGTTTGCCACATTTTGTTCCTGCTAATGTGCCATATAGAAACTATTATGATGCTAATTTTGCAGAGGAAAAATCAAGAGATCAATTAATCTGCCTCAAATCACTCTGCTCACAGTTGGCAGAGCAGGAATCCAAGTCTGCTCTGTGCTCTGTGTCTAAGGGTCAGACACTGCAGGCTGGAGGAGGCTGGAAGAGGGCACCACCCTCCATGGTAACGCCAGCCTGCTAGTAGGGTCACTACCATCTCCCTCATTCAGTCAAGGGTGCCACTTGTGACCATACTTGTAAGTGAAGTAAATCAGGCTCATGTGTGTAAGCAATTGTATTGTCTCCCTGAGTGAGAAACTAAAAGAGTAAATAAGGCCCCGAATGTACAACAGATATTGTGAAATGCGAAGGAATTGCTGAAAAGGAGAGAAGGAACTAAGATTGGGGAAGGGGTAAGGAAGGGAGGAAAAGGCAAGCAAAGCACAAGATAATTATACTACTAGTTTCTCTTAGTTCATTGCAAAGAAAAATTAGTGCTAATTTATTCAGAAAAATTTTGATTCCTGTATCTTGCACTCTGAGTAACTAAAGATGACAATTTGCAATGTATTAACTGTTGTATTCTCCTATTATTTAAGGAGGTGAATTGAGCTATCCATTGCAGGTCATTGGCCTGGCTATTTTGTTATGAAATTTTGTTTTACTTCTTCCATAAAAAATAAATCTTCTCTCTTTAAAAAATTATCAAATATTATTCCATCCTACCCAAACTACTTTTTTTTTTTTTTTTAATTTAATGTATTTGGTACAGGGTCTTATTAAGCAGCTTGGACTCATAGTGATCCTCCCATTTTCAGCCTCCCCAGTGCTGGGATTACAGGTGTGTACCACCATGCCCAGACTTAGTCACTGGCTCAGTGCACCTGAGGGTGAGGCTGGTGTGACATGGGGTACCAAGGATCAAACCCCAATCCCTGCACTTGCCTAAACAGATGCTTAGTCTGCTGAGCTACCTTGCTGGCCCTCTCACATTAAGTTTTGATTTTTTTTTTTTTAAATAATCTGTTTCTTCTGTTAGACTTTGAGATCTTTGAAGACAGACTTTGTACTATTAATTTTTCCCCTGGCAATTATGACATCTCTAAATCATCAAAACTGCTCAGTCGCTATTGGGCAAATATGTGATCAGCTGGGCATGTTGGGCACACCATTCCACACACTGCGAAGTTCCACTGAGTCATAAGTAGGAGTTAAATAAATGGACCCAGAAGTGGACTAATGTCTTCCAGAGATTTGATCCTATAGACAAAGTATCTAGCTCCGGAAGGGGTGAATTGAACTATCCATTGCAGGTCATTGGCCTGGCTATATGCAGAACTAATTAAATGTTACCACTAATTTCTAATACTGTATAGACTAACTAACCATGTATAAATTTATGATCACAGATTGCTAATAAATGCAAATTTATTAACAGAAATTTTTGTTCTAGGTTGAATATCATGCTTGATGTTCTGTAGAACAGAGAAAAAACAGGAGTTTTGAGAATTTATAAATATTAATAAAAGAATTATGAATTAATTGCTTTGCATTACTTTTTTTGTATTTTAGGAAAGGGTCTGCAGGGTGTTCTGGGTCTCACTACTAGATCGGACTCATAGTGATCTGCCTGTTTACAGCCTCCCAAAAACTGGGTTTACAGGCATGCGCCTCTACACCCAGTCTCAATTGCCATCTCAGCATGCCCCTGGGGGGGCGGCTGGCACAGCAGGCCTGGGGATCGAGCCCTTTCCCCTATGCCTGCTTGTAGGTGCCTTAATCCACTGAGCTATTTGGCCAGCCCTGCTTTACTTTTAATTCAATTAATTGTATAAAACTGTTTTATAGTTTGTCATAACAGGCTAATGAGTGGAGTTAGCATTTCCTGTTAGTTATTGTAATAATTTCTTTTACTTCAACTCAATGCACCACTGACCTCTTTGGCTTCCATGAAAACACTTGGAGGCTGATTGTATTGTTATCCCTGCTCTAGAGATGGGACTCCGGAGTTTGAGAAGCATCAGAATTAAATTTACTCATTTTAGTTATTTTACTGAGGAAGTAATAAAACCATATTTTAGAATTTTTACTTAAAATTGAATAAATATCTCATTTTAGTCTAGATCCAACATAGCGACATGCATTCTTGAGAGCGTTATTCGGTTTTGCTTTTGAGACCTAAGCCACGTGACTGTATTGCTAAGCAGAGATGTGTGACAAGGAGAAAAGCGTTTCTCAGAGGAAATGTTTTTACGTTGCCCTTTGCACCACTGGGCAATTGTACTGCTGATTTCTGCTGGTCTTTTAAAAGGAGCAGTTAATGATTAAAATTTTTTCTTTTCCTTTTTTTTCTGATATTTCAATTTCAACTTGGAACTATTTGTTTGATGAATTTAACAGGCAATTACAACCGTTTCTAGGAACTCAGAAAAACTTAAATATCAAAACAAAAAAATTCCACATCTCATACCAAATGTTTCCATTGTGTTTTTCTTGGATCACATATAAAAATGTAGGAGAAATGGATGAATAAATAGCATTACATCCCACAGAAAAGTCAAAGTGTTAAACAGAAGACATTTTGTTTTTAACAATCATTTCAGAGTTAACAAGTCATGATTAATACTTCCTTTTTTCAGTTATCTCTAAAGATACCTCTCTTGCTCAAAAAAACAAAACAAAACAAAACAACAACAGAAAAAGAACAGAACAAAAGCAAACTGTAAAGGCTCCAATAATACTGTCTCCTTAGTCCTGATATCTCAACTACCTAACAGTTGTTAAATAACTTAAATAAATTGCTGTCACTACACAAACTTGAATGAATTAGTCAGGGTCTTCTAGAAGCCCACCTTGCCCACTTCAAGACTTCCATGCCCAAGGTCAGGGACACCTGTGGTGAGCAACCTGCTGCAATGGACTTACTTGCACATTCACATTGCTTCAGCACACAGCAAATGACAGAGCTAGCACCTGACATGTGACAGTGAAATTTATGCAATTGAGAAGACCTTTCTTAAAATTAAATTCTTTTTTCCAGATACCAGCCTGTTTTTGTTAGAATCAAAAATTGAAAATATCATTTATATGGGGAACAAACTGCAAACTTGAAACACAAAGTCTGTGAAAATGAAACCCAGTGCAGAATGCATGTTAAATAATTTTATGTTATTTATAATAGAGATGCAAATTATTAAAAGTTATAGACTTGGAATAGGACTTTATTATTTGCATGTATAAATCTCATTATTTTAGAGATGAGTCACATAATCACTAATGTGCATATTTTTTTAAGTGTCAGAAGTTATTTACTTGAGCCTTTTATAGCTCAGCATATTAATATAGCTTTACTTATTATACCTTATGATTACACTTTTCTGCTGAATTGTTAAGACTAAGTTAAAGCAAGACCTATATAACTAAAAATGTAACTTTTGCTACCCCCTCACGATTTACACTGGAACCATTTACAAGTACCTTGTAGATCCCTTGTCAGTGTCAGTCATGTGGATGAGTCATGGCCATTGCTTGACCAATTTGCTCTCTGTGAAAGCCTGAGAGAAAATTTTCTCCCTAGATGACTCTCCTTAGGCACACTATACATTATCAATCACTTTCCTCTGTGGCCTCATAATGTCCTTGATCAGAAAATTTGGACATCATTTGTCACAGCAGAGGTTCTCTTATGTCCTATGTCCTCACTGACCTTGAGGGGCTAGGGCCAAAATATTTGCTATCCTTTTAGCCTATTGATCTCTCTAATTCTTGGTCTGAAATCTTTAGTTGTTAAACATCCAGAAGAGAAGCTTAATGATATTGTTACCCTGTAGCAGAGGCAGTTAAGCTTAACATCATTATCTGTCTGAATAACAAACACCTTATACATAAAATAGAACAGCTATTTTCCAACAACTATGGATGTTCTAAAATTTAAATCCCTATGGAATGTTAAAAAACAATTATACATTTTTTACACTGAAATTTAGAAATCAAATCATATACAATATTGTAGCAGGACAATCCTCTGACATTTTGTTTTTCTTGTCTCTTGTTTACTTTTAATACTTTTTTTTTTTTTACAAACATTTACTTTAAAGACAGTATACAAAAATTGATATGACATTAGAAGCAGTATGCATTTACAAGACCAAAATGCCAGGTATTTTAATCTTGGTTTACACATTGGTAGCCTCCATGTAGTTAATTTACAGATATCAGCATACAGAGTTAGTCAGAATGAGAATTCTACCCATTATCTGCTACCTTCAAAAACCTGAAGGAAATTCTTAGGACAATTGCCTTAACCATCTGGTTTATATAAATGTATGGTTTTGCCCCTACCATATATCCTAACTTTTCTTCTTTCTCTTTCTTTGTTGTTTAATCCTTCTTTTCTCTCTCTTTCCATTTAACTGTGTTATACCTTACAATTTTTATTTCTTCTTTCGAGTTCTTACAGTAGGGAGACAGTATGATATTTACCCATGTGGGTCTGCTTTATTTCACTTATGAGTGTACCTTCAGGTTGCATCCACTTACCTATAAAGGCTTTGAGTTATTTTTCTTTATAGCTGAGTAATATTCAGTTGTATAAAGTAACACATCTTCTTCAACCATTGCTCAGGTGAGGGGTATTTTGGTTGTTTCCAAGATTTGGCTATCACAAATTGTGCTACAATAAATGTGAGTGCACATATATCACTATGATATGATGTTGTCAGATTCTCCAGGAAAATTCCCAGTAGGGGTATAGCTGGCTTGAATGGGATTCCCAGTCCTAGTTTTTGAGGAGTCTCCACGCTGATCTCCATAATGGTTGCACCAGTCTACATTTCCACCAGCAGTGGAGAAGGGTTCATTTTTCTCACAGCCTCTCCAACATTTGTGGTTGGTTGATTTCTCTGTGACAGTCATTCTTTCTGAAATAAGATAGTATTTCAGTGTTGTTTTAATTTGCATTTTTTGAATGGCCAGTCATGTGCAGTATTTTTTCATGTATTTATTTTCCTCATATTTCTTCTTTTGAGAAGGGTATGTTCATCTCAGATGCCCCTTTTTGGATTGGGTCCTTAAGTTTTGGGGCCCTAATGTCATTTAGTTCTTTAAATTCTAGGTAGAAGACCTTTGTCTGAATGCTTATTAGTTAAGAATGTTTCCAAATTTGTGGGTTGTCTTTTTACTCTGTTGGTAATTTCTTTTGACATGCAAAATCTTCTTAATAGGAGGAGGTCCTAGTTGTTCTTTCAAGTACTTTCCATGCAGTTTGATTTTTGTTCATCAACTGTCTGCTTACTCCTCTGTATTCAAAATTTTCCCCTACTTTCTCTTCCTGGATATTTAGTGTTTCTGTTTTAATGTTTGGATCTTTAATCCATTTTGACTTTTGTTTAGGGTATGATGATAGACCTGGGTCAAGTTTTAGCTTTTGGCAGGTAGTGAGCCAGTTTTTCCAACAATATTTGTTAAAGAGGCTATATTTCTTTCAGTAAACATGTTTGGCCCCTTTGCTGCTGATAAGATAGTTGAGTTTGTTTGTAGTTGCAGCTACATCTTCTAATCTATTCCATTGATCCTGAGATCTATTTTTTTGCCAATACCATGCTGATTTTATCACAGTAGCTTCATAGTATAATTTCAAGTCAGGAATTGTAATGCCTCCTGCTGTGCTTTTGTTGTCCAGTATTGCCTTTGCTATTTTAGTATTTTTCTGGTTCCAAATAAACTTCAGGAATGATTTCTCTAGGTCTGTGAGGTATGTTGGTGGTAATTTGTTAGGGATTGCTTTGAATCTGTACAACAATTTTGGTAGTATGTCCATCTTCATAGTGTTGGTTCTTCCTATCTAGGAGCAAGGAGTATCATTCCATTTTCTAAAATCTTGTACACTCTCTCTCTTCAGAGTACTGTAATTTTCATTGAATATATCTTTTACTTCTTTAGTTAGATTAATTCCTAAGTATTTTATTCTTTGCAGTGCTATTGTAAAGGGCATTGTTTTTCTAATTTCTCTCTCAGTGTGTTTGCTATCTGTGCAGTGGAATGCTGTTGATTCTTTGGTATTGACTTTGTAGCCTGCTATAAGACTGAATTTGTTTATTAAGTCTAGTAGGTTCTTGGTGGAGTTTTTTGGGTCTTCCGAATAAAGTATCATATCATCTGCAAATAATGGTAGTTTAACTTCTTCTTTACCTATTCTTATTTCTTTTACTTCTCTCTCTTGTCTAATGGCTCTAGCTAATGATCCCAGAACTATGTTGAATAGGAGTGGTAATAGAGGACATCCTTGTCTTTTACTCTCTTGATCAGAGAGTAAAAAATTTCAAATTTTCCCCATTAAGAATTATGATAGCAGTTGCAACATTTGCAACAAAAACAATTTGATAGATAGTTTTTATCAGATTGAGTTAGAGGCCATTATTACAAGTTTCTGCAGGACTTTGAACATGAATGAGTGTTGGACTTTGTCAAAACTTTTTCTGCATCAATTGAAATGATCATATGGTTTTTGGATGTGCCTCTATCAATATAGTGTATTACATTTATAGATTTGCATTTGTTGAACATCCTTGCATCCCTGGGGTGATTCCCACCTGGTCATGGTGTATAATCTTAATGATTTATTGTATTCTATTTGCTAGGATTTTATTGAGGATTTTTGCATCTATGTTCATGAGGGAGATAGGCCTGTAATTCTCCTTTTTAATTATGTCTTTCTCTGGTTTTGTTATAAGAATTGATACTTACCTGTAGAAATGTTGTTGACAGTATTGTTTCCTTTACAATTTTATTGAAGATCTGAAGGAGTATTAGAAGTATATCTTCTATGAATTTCTTGTAGAATTCAGCTGTCAATCCTTCAGGACCTGGACTCTTGTTTGATGGTAAGTTTTTTAAATTACATTTTGAATTTCCTTGGCTGTTATTGGGTTATTGAGAATTCTTATGTCTTCTTGATTCAGTTATAGTAATTTGTACCTTTCTAGGAATTTGTCCATTTCTTCTGTGTCTTTGATTCTGTGAGAGTAAAGATTTTCAACAGCTATTGATGATCTTATAAGTTTCCACAGGGTCTGTAGTAATTTCACCCTTTTCATTGCTTATTGCTTGAATTTGAGTTTTTTTTCTTTCCTGTTTTGATTAGTTTAGCTAGGGGCTTATCAATTTCATTTAATCTTTCAAGATCCAGCATTTTGACTAGTTCATTCTTCATCTTGTTTTATTTGCCTTGATTGCATTAATTTATGCTCTAATCTTTATTGTTTCCTCCATTCTTTGTGCTTTGGATTTGATTTGCTCTTCTTTTTATAGATATTTCATGTGCAGCATTAGGGTATTTATATGTTCCCATTCTATTTTCCTATTGTGTTAGTTCATAGCTATAAATTTCATGCTAAGAACTGCTTTCATTGCATCCTATAAATTCTGATAAGTTGTGACTGAATTTTGACTGAATTGTATGCATGCCCACTCATGCTCTGATCTTGGCTCTTGCCTTGGCTGCAGTTGCAGTCTTTTTTTTTTTTTTTTTTTTTTTTGTCTTTTTGAGACAGGGTCTCACTATGCAGTTCAGGCTGGCCTTAAGCTCACTTTGTAGCTCAGGCTGGTGCCGGGGAGATGGCTCAGTAGAATAAATGCTTGCACAACTGTAGTCTTCAAATCTGCCTCCATCACTTCTGGGTACTGAGCTGTCCATTCCTTGGGATCCTTCTTTTGTACCTTTCAGACAAACTTGAGAACTTTCATCTTGCTGGTCTCATAGTAAAAACAAGCCCTAGAAGAACTCATATGCAGGGGGATTGCTGTTGGGAGCTCTAGCATAGCCCAGGTACTTTTGTTTCACAGACTTATCAGTAATGAACTTCTTCACATCTCCAAAGAGTGAATAATGTGTTTCACGGCACAACCCTGGCAAGTGCAGGACCTCCCAGATGACAGCCTCACTGGACCAATTCCTGTTCATAAAGATGATGCCAAGAAGCACCATGAGGAGACCTAGCTTGGGTGAGTCCTTGGTCGTTCCCAGTATGCCTGCATTGGTGGGCTCTAATTTTCTCAGAAGAATGTATAAGTGATCATTCTTATCAATTTCTTTCAACTGAACCCCAAATACATTCTCCAAGGAACAGTCTGCTCATTTAATGATTTCAGGGTACACATCAGTGTATTCTTTGATGATATCTTTAAGCATATCTGAACGCTTGATGGAAATTCTTGTCTTGTCTTTAGCCAGCAAATACTTCACTAAATCACTTGTCCTTCCTTTCAAAAGGGCCACATCTTGAGGTGGTGACATTTCAGGTTATTGGGATGACTGGAGCTTGACAGCTGTATGGTGAGCCTTGACCCTATGAGCTTTAGGTGACCTCAGGGAAAGCAAAGCTCTCTGTGCCCAAGCCAGCAATCAAATCCTTGAAATCCTGCATGCCCAAAAAGCTATGGGCTCTAAGCTCCATTGAGGTCATTAGGGCCTTTGAGAACCTTTGACCACCTGTGGTTCCAGAAGTCTGACTTTGATCATGGATGCCATCCTCCTCCTCTTCCAGATGCTTCACCTTTCGGGCTTTCTTGGCCTTCACCTTGGGCCGGGCATCTTGATTCTCCTGAGGGTAAGCAGCTATTTCTTCATGCTCAGGTTCATCTGCCTGAGCCTGAGAAGCAGTAGCCTCAATCTGTGAAGCATTTGTATTGACCTTCACATCAGCCACACAGCTGACCTTTCTGGTCTCAGTGGCAGGCATTGCCACAGCCCACAAGTAAGTATTCTGTGTCTTGCTGTCAGTTTCTGGACTCTCATTTTCAACTGTCAGAACATGAGCATCAGTCAGCTGCTTGGCAGGTGAGGACTGGATGGCACATGCTGCCTGAGCCTTTGGGGTCTTTGAGACCTTCATGGTCTTCAAGACCCCTAAGGCTTTTGAGACTTTTGCAGTCTTTGAAATCTCTGGTGCTTTTGAAGCCTTTGGTGTTTCTGAGACCTCTAAGTATTGAGATACTACCAACAGGGTCTGCATCATTGAGCCACTGTTCTTTACTGAAGCTTTGGCCTGGAAGCAAGCTTGGCCTGCACCACTCTTGCTTGTATCAGACATGTCTCAGGTTGGCCTGGCAAGCGCTGAGCCTCTTGATCCTATAGTTTGCCAGTAGATCCACTCTCCAAGATCTTTGGAAGCTTCCTTGCTTTTTTCTTTAAACCAATCTTGCACGTTTAAATCTCATAACGTGAATAACTAATCTGAAGATAACATCATCCAACACAGCAATGATTGTTGAATTTCTATTTGTTTAGTGAAATTTTGTGTCATTTCTAATGCTTTTTTTCTATCACTATTTTGTATTCTTTAAAAAATAAAAAGAGAGATCTGACTGTCAACTTTTTAAAATGTCTATAATTATCCACTTTGTTGCTTGCCCCCGACCAGTCTGCTGAGGACTGAGAATTCATGTGGGCCACAGCAATTTATCATGGAGAATTGGTGGTTCAACTCTACAGATTTAAAGTATCACTTAGCAATCATTTCTATATTCCTGTTATTTTATCTAAACTTAAAGACAAAACAGGTAGCAGACTTGTATGTAATGATGGTCAGCAGCAGAACATAAAAAAACAGGAGAAAAAAATATGGTGACATAAATTGTACTACACGTGATCATTGAAAGTTCTAAGGGAAGGCAATATAGCATAATACTGTCTTCTCTGGATTTTCCTTTGAAAATCTCAATGCCACAGCTTTAGAAATGAATAATAGTGACCACTGCATAGCATTTGAGGAGAGTTTCTGGGATCTGATTACATTAAGAAACACTTCCCTGACCTATGTTTGTGACCCCTTTACACAGAAGTTTCCCTTATTTTCTGTCTTCCTCTAGCTCAAAATGAAAGGGGGTACATTAATGAACCATCGCCCCATATTGCACAGAAAGCATTGTCTAACTAGTTAAGAGTCTCAGAATATTATTCTAGAATTGTATTTCCTCCTATAACCCAAACAAATAATATCTTTCTGTATTGATGTTATTCAGCAATTTCTAATACACAACATAAGGAAGATGAGCGTTAATTGCTTGCATCCTGGGATATGCATTTAATTACCTACACAGTGTAACAGCCAAGAGAGCATTTTAACAAATTTCAGCAGAGCCACAAAGAATAAATGCTGGTTACACAGCACAGATTGGATTAGGGACTCTCTCATTAAGATGTTTCTAAGTTTAGATTTGAGATAAGCCAGTGAATGCCTCACTTGTCCAATTTCTGTGTCCTTAAGTGATGCTTCAGGGCATCCAATTTACCATGTCTGTTCCTAACACCACACCTGAATAGATCTCAACTCAGTCAAGTACGACTATAAACAAAGAAAGGCAAAGTGAGTGGGTCCATGAAAAACTCTAGAGCAGCAAGAAGTGATTTCATCCTGAAAGCTCAAAGGTGAAGTTAAACTTTATAAGTCATATGTAGCAATAAACAGAAGATTAAGAAATCTATTAATCCATATAAGTGAAGCTTAGCAAAACAAAAAAGGATCAATGATTATTGCTATAGATGTAGAAGAGCTGTTTAAGAAAAAAGATGTGTTAATTTCTATTTCTTTGAAGGGCTGGGGAGATGGCTCAATGGAATAAGCACTTCCCTGGCAAGCATAAGGGCCTGAGTTCAACCCCCAATTCCACAAAGAAAAAAAACTCTATATTTTTGATAAGGTAATATCATGGCCCCAAAGTCTCTTATAATGAAGGGAATAGTAGAGGTTGTCTTGATAAAGTCACAATTAAGACAATATTTTCTACTGTCTTTAATATTTTTAATATTGCTTTGGAATTATTAGACAGTGTAAATAGGTAAGAAAAGATCAGAAGATACAGGAATAGGAAATAAGAGATAAAATTCATTTCTTCTACTTGCGAACATACAATTATGTGATGGGGCTGCCAAAAGTAAGTAAAAATTAGTAGACTTTTAGAACAGTTGCTAGTAAAATTAATATTAGAAAAACTTATAACCTTTGTAAATACAAAAAGAATACTTGAGGAGAAATAAGAAATAATAATACTTAAGAAGGGCTGTATAAAAGAATGTAATATAGCACAAACAGCACAAAATGACCACCTTAGGGACTGGGGAGATGGCTCAGTGGAATAAGTCCTTCCCTAACAAGTGCAAGGGCCTGAGTTCAATCCCCTGTTCCGCAAAAAAAAACAAAAAAACAAAAACAAACAAACAAACAAACAAAAAAAAAACAAAAAAAAAGGAATAGAGATTTATTTGAGGGGCTGGGGAAATAGCTCAGTAGAATAAGTGCTTGCCTAGTAAGCACAAGAGCCTGAGTTCAATCCCAGTTTCCCCTAAACAAAAAACAAAACAAAACAAAACAAAACAAAAAAAAAAACTAAGATTTTGGGCCGGGGAGATGGCATTCACTTTGCCTTATCTGACTCAATTGATTTTACTTGTTATACATTTCCTTTTGTATTTCTGCTTTTCGCTTGTTATACTAGGGAGACTATACGATATTTACACATGTGTGTCTGGTTTATTTCACTTATGAGTATATGTTCAAGTGGCATCCACTTCAGTATAAATGCTTCAAACTTATCATTCTTAATAGC
>PVKA01034589.1:0-23343 GCA_004027165.1 Ctenomys sociabilis | reverse complement strand
AAAATACAAATGTCAATCAGACAGTTTCAAGACACCTTAACCATACAGAGTCGATGAATTAATACATTGCAAACTGTTTTCATAACGTTTTGGTATTGTACAAGGTGCATACATGATATTATATTTACAGATATTATTTCAGCAGATATCTCTTATCAGTGAATTAAGAGTGTAGTTGCTTACTTATCTTTTTTTTATAGCTGAATTATATCAAAAATTCAATAATTATTTACCTAGTGGATGACCATAGCACTAAAAGCTGACATAATATCCTGTCCAACCACCATTAGTGCAGATCTTGCCTCTCATAGAATTATGTAGAATCACAGCGTTATCTATCCCAACTGTACTGTCTATACACACACATCATGATTTTTTCTTTCTACAACCCTTCTTTTGTCTACACCTGTCAAAAGTGGGCACTCCATTGACATTCAACTAACTTAGGTGCTTGAACTCGACACCACAATCCAACACAGTCCAGCATTCTACAACCATAGTGAGTTATTCGAAGAAATTGTCGACCATATCCATTTACAGCTCAGCTTAATATTATGGGCTCACGATGTATGCTTCATTTTTATACTTTTCTGCTGGATGGATATTTATTCTTTTGAGTTCTAACACTAGGGAGACAAAGCAATATTTACCCATTTGAGTCTGGCTTATTCCACTTATGAGTGTAGCCTCTTAACCTATGAAGGCTTACCTATGAAGGCTTCGAGTTTGTTTTTCTTTTCTTTATAGCTGCGTAATATTCTATTGTCTAAATAAATCACATCTTTTTCATCCATTCCTCAGGTGATGCGCATTTTGGTTGCTTACAAGATTTGACCGTCACAAATTGTTCTGCTATGAACATGGCCACACAGATACTAGGGCTCCAAAACTTAGGGGCCCAATCCAAAAACAGGCATCTGAGATGAATACACAATCCTCAGAGGAAGAAATACAAGAGGCGAATAAATACATGAAAAAAATGCTCCACATCGCTGACCATTCGAGAAATGCAAATTAAAACAAAATTGAGTTATCATCTCAACCCAGAAAGAGTGGCTATCACAAAGAAATCAACCAACAACAAATGTTAGAAAGGCTGGAGGGAAAAAGGAACCCTTCTCCACTGCTGGTGGGAATATAGACTGGTGCGACCATTACGGAGCTCAGTGTGGAGATTCCCCAAAAAACTAAACCTGGGAATCCCACTTCATCCAGCTATCCCTCTTCTTGGAATTTTCCCAAAAGAATTGAGTTTATTGCATATTATCAATACAAACACTTATCATATATGTGGTGTGTCAATTTTTTAGAAAAAAATTTAAAGCAAGATATACATATTATAAAAATTTACTTTATTAGATTATAATGATGTGCCACAAAGTGAGATGTGAAAGGGTATAAAATGTGTTTGCACAATGAAATTCAAAGAATCCAGTTGAAGCCCTGATCTAAATGGGTGGTCCTGTGTGAGTCTGTGTCTGCAGGCTGAGGGATCTTCACTGGAAGCCAAGAGATGACATTCAAAGGCAAGGTGGAGATGGCTCAGTAGAATAAGTGCTTCCCTGGCAAGCGCAAGGTTATGGGGTTCAATAACCTGGTTCCACCAAAAAAACCCACCAACAACAAAATCTTATTGCAAAGTCAAGGTGAATACAGACAATCCAAAGAAGCACAATCAAAACTTCCTTTTAAAAGTTTCCTTTTATTCCACTTCGATATCTTATGAAAGCTATCATGTCACAGTGCAATGTAACTAGAAATCATTGGCAAAAGAAACAACAGAATTTATACACTTAAACTCTGCAGTGTACACTTATTTTATATTTTGATTTCTAGTTCTAGAATCAGGCCATATGGCCATAACAAACTACCAGAATCTATGGGATACAATTTAAGCCATCCCAGAGAAAAGTTATAGGTGTGAATGCCTCTCCTTCATCCATTTATCCAATTTAACTTAAAAGTTATCTTTAAGTCATATCATTCCTGATTCCCATTAATCTCCTTTATTTTTGTCTTTGACAAGATGTTATCTTCCATATTATAGGACTTTCAGTCTTGTAGAGGCAGAATTTTGTGTAAATCTTTACAAATTTTGCAGCAATAGTCTCTTCCTGGATTTTTTTTATTTAGATACAATGAGTACCTCTTAAGGGAATGTATTTTGTTAATTTAACACATACATATATAAAAGTTAATTCAAGGTAATAAACATGTCCACACTGTAATCGTTAATTACTTTTCTAATAATTTTTAAATATTGTTATCCTACCATGCTACATTAGTATAACATGCCAAAGTATTAGAAGTAATTCTTTCTCTTGTACTAATGTTTGGTTCTCCTTATTAAACCTCCTTTAATTATCTCTTCCTTGTTCTAAATTTTCCATTCTCTCTTTGTCAGAATTTCATTCTGATCCTCTACAAGACTGATTAGTTTCAAATATGTGTGGGATCATACAGTATTTGTCTTGATTATTTTACTTAATATAATGATTTCTATGTAAATCCATATAACTTCAAATGAAATTTCATTGTTTGTAGATGAACAGTATTCCACTGTGTAAATGTTACACATTTTCTCTATTCATCTACTCCAGCGCACCTAGAATGATTCCACAGATCAGCTTTCTGAATAGGGCCGAAACAAATACAGTATGACAAGGTTTTTTTTGCATAATAATTCCATCTCTTTTGAATATATAACCAGTGGTAGAATTCTTTAATATTACAGTTCTATGTTTAGATATTTGAAGAATTTCCATACTATTTCCCAAAATGAACATGCTAATTTAAATTCTCCCTAACAGTGTATAAAAGCACCATCTCCATATGTCCTCACAGGTTTTTTTTTTTTTTAACTTTTGTTTTTGTTTTGTTCTGCTTTACTTTTCAAGGTACCCATTATAATTGGAATGAAATGACAACTCATTTTCATTTTGATTTGCACTTCTTTGATACCAGCTGCCTTGCATGTTGGCAATTTGTATGTTTACCATTGAGCAATGTTTTTTTCATTAACATATTTTAAAAATGATATACTTTTGGTGCTCTCAGTTTTGACTTCATTTTATATTGTGGTATCATAACCTTGTCACATGAATAGATTTCACATGTTTTCTCTCATGAAATTTTTGTGCTAATTCTGTTGTCCCTTTGCTTAGTGCAAGAGTCTTAGTTCAATAAAATCTTATTTGTCTGCTTTTCCTTTTGGTGCCAGGTCTTCTGAGTTCTGTCTGATGCTCTTTGGCCACAACAGTGTCCTAAAGCAATGATGGGACCAAGTGCTCAAACTGCAACCAAAGCCACACTTAATACAAAATGCCAGAATTATGATTAAAACTAAATACTAAGATTTTAGTTTAGAAAAAAAAAAACTGCTGTCTGACACTTGACTTTGGCTGCTTACCTGATCCAGCTTGTGTGCTGACAGAGGCCTCCCAGTGCCCACCAGGCACACATCACAGGTTCATCAAATATATCACAAGAAACAATTTTACTAATTGGCTATGCTACTCAAAGATACCCATTAAATTTTCATCAAATACCAATAGTTTTCAGGGCCGGCGGTATAGCTCAGCGGACTAAGCGCTTGCTTAGGTAAGCGCAGGGACCAATGTTCGATCCTTGGTTCCCCAAGCCGCGCCGGCCCCGCCTTTGGGTGCGCTGAGCCGGCAATGCAATCCGGGTGTGGTGGCGTGCGCCTGTAATCCCAGCACATGGGAGGCAAAAAATCAAGATCACTATGAATGTGGGCTGCATGCATAGTGAGACCCTGCACCAAAAAAATAGAAAAAAGCAAGAAACCCAAATACCAATAGTTTTCTACACAGAAGCAACAGTCCTAATATTCATGTGGAAGCCCAAATGACTCTGCGTTATCCAGCTATTGCTTTGTAGTAATGCATTAGTTCTAGCTTTAACATTTGTGGCTTTCATATACTTTGAATTGATTTTTTACATAGGTTGAGAGGAACAGAATTAATTTCATTCTTATATATCCAGTTTTGCCATCACCATTAATTTAGGGTGTACCAGGAATTGCAAAGTCTTCTTTATCATCTTTGTCAACCCTCAGTTAGGTACAGAACTGTGGATTAATTTCATGACTCTGTTTTGCTCCATTTCTATATGCAGCATATTATGCCAACACTTTGCTGTTTTGGTAACAGTAGCTTTTTATTGTATTTCGAAGGTAGGAATTTTACTTCCTCTAAAATTACCATACAAATACATGCACCCATAATCCAGCACTGTTTTAAGAATACAGAGTCAGGTTAGGGAGATGGCTCAGTGGAACAAGTGCTTCCGTGGCAAGCGCAAGGGCCTGAGTTTGATCCCCGGCTCAGCAAAAAAAAAAAAAAAAAAAAATACAGAGTCATCTGGGTTTCCACATGAATTTTAGCATTGTTGTTTCTATGTCAATGTGGAAAACTATTGGCATTTGATGAAAATTTAATGGATGTTTTTAGTATAGTAAAATTATTAAAATTGATGCTTGTGATATGGGAACATGGGTATATTTTAGTTTAGTTTTTGTCCTCTATAATTTCCTTCTTCTATTATTTTACAATTTTAATGGTAGAAATCTTTTATTTTATGGGATAAATGTATAGAGAGAGAGGCACAGAGAGAGAGAGAGAGAGAGAGAGAGAGATACAGAGAAAGAGATAGAGAGACAGAAAGAGACACAGAGACAGAGAGCCAAGAGAGACAATAATAGGAGTGCTTTTCTTTAAAATGGTTTTGGGGTCAACTCCAGACTTTTGTTCATGTTAGCTCAGCTTTTTATCACTGAATCAAAACTCCAGGTCTTGCTTTCAGAATTTCTTCTCAGCAAGTTTGTTACCAGTACGACAAAAGTCCTTACCAAAGTTTTCATTGTTTTTTTGTGCCTTTTATACATATCTCATGGTTCATCCACCAAGATAGCTTAGGTGTAGTGTCTGTGCTTTCTCGGACTCTTTAATTTTCTTCACATGTCACTTGTGCTTTTTGTTCTTTTTTTATTTTTCATATTTATTTATTTATTTTATTGAAGTAAAAATATCAATCAGACTGTTTCAAGACACCTTAACAAGACAGATTCCATAAATTAATACATTGCAAACTGTTTTCATAATGTTTTGGTATAGTACAAGGTGCATACATGATATTATACTTGCAGATATTATTTTAACAGATTTCTCATCAGTAAATTAAGAGTGTAGCTGCTTACTTATCTTATTTTTTATACCTGAATTATATCAAAAATTCAATAATTATTTTCCTAGTGGATGCCCATAGTACTAGAAGCCGACATAATATCCTGTCCAACCACCATTAGTGCAGATCTTGCCTCTCATAGGATTATGTAGAAGCACAGCATTATCTATCCCAACTGTACTGTCTATACACACTCACCATGATTTTTTCTTTCTATACCCCTTTCTTTGTCTACACCTGTCAAAGGTGGGCACTCCATTGTCATTCAACTAACTTAGGTGCTTGAACTCGACAACACAATCCAACACAGTCCAGCATTCCACAACAATAGTGAGTTATTCAAAGAAATTGTCGACCATAGCCATTTACAGCTCAGCTTAATATTATGGCCCCATGATGTATACTTCATTTTTATACTTTTCTGCTGGATGGTTAAGACTTAGATAGATCAAGACTTATATACCAACACATGGATTTTATATTTCTTATGTGGTCAGTGAAGTCCTCTCAGGGTTTGTCTTGTAGTCCTGTACATTATTCTGTAGATGCTTTGTCTGTGTCATCCATGTGGATGAGTCACGGCCAATGCTTGACCAGTTTGCTCTCTGCGAGAACTTGAGAGAAAGTTTTCTCTTCATGTGACTCTCCCCAGGCACACTATAGAACTTCAATCTCTTTCCTCTGTGGCTCCATAATCTCCTTGTTCAGAAAATTTGGAGCTCACCTGAGTTTCATGATGTTGCAGGTTCTCCTATGTCCTGAGTCTTTGCTGACCTTGAAAGGCTGTGGCCAAAATGTTGGCTGGCCTTGTGGCTCTTCTATTTCTCCAACTCTGATCTGTGAACTTAGGTTGTTAACCATCCAGAAGAAAAGCTGATTAGAATCCTGCAGCATATGCCATTCACTTTGCCTTATCTGACTCAATTGATTTTTCTTGTTGTACATTTCCTTTTGTATTTCTGCTTTTCGCTTGTTGTACTAGGGAGACTATATGAATTTGCACATGTTTGTCTGGTTTATTTCACTTATGTGTATATGTTCAAGTGGCATTCGCTTCAGTATAAATGCTTCAAACTTATCATTCTTAATAGCTGAGTAATACTCCATTATATAGAAATACCACATCTTTTTCAACCATTCCTCATGTGATGGACATCTTGGTTGAAGCAAATAAATATATGAGAAAATGCTCCACATCACTAGCCATTCGTGAAATGCAAATAAAAACAGCACTGAGATACCATCTCACTCCAGAAAGAATGGCTATCATAAGGAAATCAACCAACAACAAATGTTGGAGAGGTTGTTTGGGAAAGTCTACATTCTCCACTGCTGGTGGGAATGTAGACTGGTACAACCATTGTGGAGGTCAGTGTGGAGACTTCTCAAAACAGTAGGACTAGAAATCCCATTCAAGTCGGCTATCCCCCTACTGGGAATTTTCCCAAAGGATCTGGAAACATTGTATCATAGAGATATATGTGTACCTATGTTTATAGCAGCGCAATGTGTGATAGCAAAATCTTGTGCTTTTTGTTCTTGTGCTTGAAAAACAAGGAGCTTGACACTTAAATGTCAGGACTAGCAATTAGATGATTTGCCGTCCTTAGAATGAGTTCAAAGTAATAAAAAGTGTACAGTGAAAATTATAGAGAAGCGCTTGTTTATTAGTGAGTTTTCTAAAATATTTTTCAAAGGTTGTATTAAGTGAATTGTAGTTCCTAGAAGCTTGTCTGCATTTTATTTCCTTAACCATCAGACAATGGTTTTACTGAGATTTCTCATAGAGTCAGAAAGAAAGGAAAAATCCTCTCCTAGCTTTTGCCAATGGGCTCTGGGCTTAGGCACTCTTTTAAAGCTAAATCAGGCCTTCTGGGTGTTTGCCTTCATTCTAGGATCTTGCTTGTACAAGTACAGAGTTATATTGGGTGGGCCTATCTTGAGTTTCTGGAGGTTTATTTGGGCATTATTTCCACTTCTGATTGTATAAAATGCATACCATTTTCCTACTAAGCATGTGACTCTTGTTTATTTTTGTGAATATTCTGGGAAATTTTTTTTCCTATGAACTTTTTCCCAATATTTACAATTTTCTGATTCTTGCCAAATCTACTATCCCAATTTTCAAGTTGCAAAAAGTGAAGTCTATCTATGAATCCTTTAAAAGATGCTACCATGCTCTGAGAGGTTCATAGCCTTCTGTGTAGAAATGAAAAATATCAGACTCTGTATTAACTACTCAGGGAACAATTAAATTTAGCTTTTCCATGCCACAGAAGGACACTGCCCTGGGGCTGTTTGGCAGTCCTACAGCTGCCATTCTTGCTGAACTAGAGCAATAGCGATGGGTATTTTATAAATGAAATGCAGTAGATCATTCTTCACACATTTCAGCTACAGTGTTTTCATTAAAGAAGTTGCTGGTTATAAAAGTGTTAATTCCATCAGTATTTGTTAGTTTACTTTTGCTCCCATATGCCTAGTATTTTACTCTCTATTTCTGAGACATTGCTCCCTTTCTCATTACTTCTTGGCATCAAACAATACCTTATCTCTTTCTGATTCATGAGGACTCACTTCTAAAAGAATGATTGTACTTGGCCTAGATCAATTCATCATCACAGCTAGATAAAATAATTGGAGATAATGGTCAATTCATACATCAGCAGTAGCAGTGCTGTGTACTAAGATAAATTAAGGTACTCTCTGTGAATGCTATTCACATATCTTCTCAGAGCACTTCCTTTGTATGACGCTACAATATCTTTTCATCTTTGTGGAGCTGCCTGGAAATTTGTGTTTGATAATTTGTAATTGTACCTTAAAATAAATCTAGCAGAATTTTCAATCCATTATTTACACTATGTTTTTAAGTATAAAAGTGTATTATAAAAATATCTGTTTTCAAGTGCAGTAATGTTTTAGCTCAGCATATTATTTTTAGATTTGTTTCATTTCTCTAGAAATCATTCTTATTTTTCTTTAACTTTTCTATCATGCAGCTGGTATCTTTTTGGAGCACAGTTAAATAAATTAATAAAAGCAATAAATAAATAAAGGTGTAAGATAACTTTTAAAAAACAAAACTTTACAGCAAAGTCAAGTTTATTCTTTTCCTATATTTTACAGAATTTATATGATTTATCCTTTGCTTGATTAATATGATTTGGGTTTAACAGACCTATGTGGAATCATATATTTCCTTTATATAAGTATACAAAACATACTCAAGGAAAGGAAGCTGTTGTGTTTATGTAACTTGGAAATTTTTCAGACAATTCATGCATAAGTAAAGGGAGCAATGGCAACTTTTACTTCTCCAGTAGAAACATTTGTCAGTATTTATACAGATGTACAGTTACAACAAAACCTCAAATAACATGAAATGTTTTAAATATATATTAAATGTGGCCAAATATGCAAAATAATTACCATATTTTATCAGAAAGTAAATAACAGTGTCACAACTTGAAAGTTAAAAATATCATTAAATAAGACATATTTAATCAAAGTGGCCTATAAATAATTTCTACAGTTTTAAGATTGGATGCTACTTGAAGGTATCCTCATAAGTGAAATACACCAGACCCACATATGTAAATGTCTTACAGTCTCCGTAGTATAAGAACTAAAAAGAAAAAATGCAAATAGAAAGGTATAGCACAATTAAAAGGAAAGTGAGAACTTGAGGATTAGACAATGAAAAGAAGGCAAGGAGAAAACTAGGAAACATGACAGGGGCAAAGCCATACATTTGTACACACAACATGGGTAAGACAATGATCCTGAGAAACATCAGAAAGTAGTAGTTACCCGGTGGGATTCTCACCTGACTAACTGTATGTGCTGATGCCTGTGAACTGAGTGACTGCCCCAAAGACAGCAATGTGTAGCAGTGGCGTCATGCTTGGAATGTCTGTCATTCGGATCTTCTACATACATACTGCTTTTCATGACATACCAATTATGAACAGACTGTATCTTATGTATTTTTTTCTATTTTTAAAAATGGAATAAATGAAAAAAAGAGCCAAGAAATCAAAACTCTCAAAGGACTAGCCTGCTACAATGCTGTATATGCTTAGAATTATAAATTACTGTGTAAAAATATGTAACTGTTTATTCATATTTCTTTTTAATATTTCTTATTTTTAATTATTTTTCCATATTTGATAGAGACTAATGCCTGAGATGTTTGATATTCAGACAGATGGGCTAAACCCAACTGCATATGTTGTGGGCCAATAATAAACTTCTCTTCTGGAGGATTAATGACCTAAATTTGCAGAATAAAAAGTAGAGAAAAAGAAGTGCTGCAAGGACAGCCAAGAATTTGACTCTAGCCTTTCAAATTCAGTGAGGACTAAGGAGAACCTGTATTGTATCATTATGTAACTCAGGTGTGTCCCAAATTTTCTGATCAAGGAGATTATGGGGCCACAGAGGAAAGTTACTCATGATGTAGAGTGTGCCTAAAGAGAGTCACATGGTGAGGAAACATTCTCTCAGGCTTTCACAGAGAGCAATGTCTGTGACTCTTCCACATGGCTGACACTGAAAAAGGATCTACAAAGAGCTGTACAGGGTTTTAGGATAAGTCCCAAGGGAACTTGACTGATCTTGTCAGACACAAGAGTTGCATTCTTGGTATATAGGTTTTCCTTTATCTTGATCTTAACCACGCAGCAGAAAACTGTAGAAACAATGTATGAAAAGTGAAGCCATGTTAATATGCTTAGCTGTAGAAGGCTCAGGTCATCAGATTAGGACATTGCCAATCCTGTGGATAACCCACTACAATTAAGGACTACTGGACTATATTGGAATATTTTGCTGAATTCATGCACCTACAATATTTTGATGACAATAGAATACCCATCTCAGAGAAAACTAAAGAAAAAAAAGGTGATATAAATGAAGGACCCTTTTGTATCTGCATATGCAAAATAGGGTAGATATATAGCTACTTTCTCTTAATTCAATAAGTAGAAAGATTTATGATAATAGTGTTTGGACAAGATATTATGTTTGCATCATGTGCTATGAATGATTGCTACAAAGATGGCAATATGCAATGTATTAATTGTTCTAACTCTCCTACCAATCTGTATTGAAGCTGTCTCATTGCAATTTTTTCTCAATAAAATAAAAGAAAACATTGGATAGAGGAAACTTCCATTTTTTATTAGCCTTTATTAGTTACCATCACACACATGAACTAAATGTAGCTTTTACTTTAAATATAAAATAAGTAAAAGAAAAATAAAGATCATTATTATTCACAGTGCCTGTACCTGAAGCAATAGATATTTTCACAGTCATTAATTGCTGTTTGAGATATTAAGTGTGTGTTGTAATGTTTTTCAAAATATCAGTGGTTATTAAACTCTGCATATTTTAAACTCTTTCTAGTCATCTTACAAGATATTTCCAGGAAGTAGCTCAGACAACACCTCTAAAACTTTAGGCATTATAAGGTAATAAAATAATAATAATGCGGGCTGGGGAGATGGCTCAGAGGAATAAGCACTTCTCTGGCAAGCACAAGGGCCTGAGTTCAATCCCCGGTTCCACCAAAAAAAAATACTAATAATGAAACTTATGAAATAAATTTCTTTTTTATGATTGCATGGGAAACAATATTTGTTAAAATGTGAAGGGATTTTTGTAATATTTGTAAAATGCAACTGTAAATAAAACTTCCAATGGGACAAAAATTAGGCTTTCTATGTCTGAAAAATATTTTTCAGAAGCATATTATAAAGCAAATTATCAAACTACTGAAGAAAAGTGTCTTCTGGTATGTAGCAATAACCCATGTTCCACAAAAGAATAAAAGTTAAATTTGGTTAATTAACTGGGAAAAAATGAAGTGATTTAGTTTTAAAATGATGTTGCATGTTACAACTAATATATTTCTACAGGCAAATATAGTTTTAAATGTTCCCCTTGAAACTGGACATCAAGAAATTCAGTCTTATTTACCTTAAGACTTTGCACTTGAAAATGGATAAAACTTCCATGATACCTGTGCTCATTTTTAGAATATTATTACTATTATTCATTAGGTATGTGCTGACATAACTGGAGAAAAATTTTGACATTTAGTGAGTCCATTTTGGAAACAATTTGAAAATGACATCATATTTCTTGCGTTTCTTCCATGTTTTAGATTTATTTTTTAAATAAAAGCTTCGTCTTCTTACTGCAGAAGGAACTCCTGCGATTCTTGAAAAAGCATTTTATCACTTCTTTAACCAGAAAGCAAGCTTCTCTTGTTGCTATGTGCTGCACTTATGGAGATCTGCACTGATGTTAAGAGTACTTCTCACAGTCCTGGAAATTTTGTCAACAACATCGAAAGTCATGACTTTTTTTTTTTTTTTTCCTTTTTTAAAGGAAACTTTTATTTTCGGGAAACTGGGGCAGAAACCTAAGTGCTTCTCAGCCACTCAAAAGTTTCAAGAAGACAAACGGTATTTGAAAGAAGTTCAAGTCCACACTTCCTTGTGCCATGGTCAAGAGGTGCTTGCTCCTTTTCCTTTGTAAGGAAAGGAAAGCCCACTGAGAAAGTGTTATACCTAACATAAGGACATTTTAATTTCTGTGACATCTAACTGTAAGGAGAAACGAGATAAGAAAAGGCCTTAATGTTCTGGAATCTCTGCCCCCAGCCACCACCAAAGATGAAGCCCAGTGAAGGAACAGTAAGAACATGGCTTTAAACAAAAGAAAACAAGCAAACAAACAAACAAACAAAAAAAACAAAAAAAAAAAAAACAAGATTTCACCTGAGTACATCGTAATATGGAATCTCAGAAGTGTTATGAAAATAAATGCTTCTGTTTAAAACATTGTCTGAATTTTTTGAAGACATTTCAAGTGACAAACATAAATTGAAATGTTGGGGCTCTATGGTTTCTTATAAAGTTACATTAAAAGTATAAAATTAGAGTTCGGTAGCGGGAGCGGAGAGTGGACCCCAGAGAACCCTTAGCAGCCCCACTGCCGCCGGGCTAGTTACCATCACACACCGGGAGGAGCCGCGGCCCGCCAGGGTCACCATCACCGCAATCACCGCAACCATGAGCACCGAGGCCGGAGGCAGCTGCCTGCTGCCCCTGCACTCAACACTGCTGGCCCCAAGCTCATGAGGCCTCACATCGGGTTGCCGCGGGAATAAGAAGGTCAATCACAATGATGGTTTGGGGAACAGTAAAAGGATTCAAAAACGGATATGGCTTCATCAACAGGAATGACACCAAGGAAGATGTATTTGTACACCAGGCTGCCACAAAGAAGAACAACCCCAGGAAGGACCTTCGCACTGTGAGAGATGGAGAGACTATGGGGTTTGGTGTTGCTGAAGGAGAAAAAGGTGCGGAGATAGCAGATGTTGCAGGCCCTGGTACAGCTCTAGCTCCAGGCATTAAATACGCAGCACACTGTAACCATCATAGATGCTTTCCATGTCGTAGGGGCCTCCATGCAGTTACCAGCAGAATTACCAGAATAGTGAGTGTGGGGAAAAGAACAAGGGATCAGAGCGCTCCCTAAGGCCAGGCCCAAGCCGGCCCCACTGCGGGCGAAGGCTCCCACCCTACTATATGCCGAGACCCTGTGGGCGTCAGGCGCAGTACTTCAACCCTCCTGTGCAAGGAGCAGTGGAGGTGCCGACAGCCAGGGTGCAGGAGAGCAAGCTGGATAGATGAGACAGAATATGTATTGAGGTTATAGACCACGATTCCGCAGGGACCCTCCTCGCCAAAGACAGCCTGCAGAGGATGGCAATGAAGAAGATAAAGAAAATTAAGGACATGAGACCCAAGGTCAGCAGCCACCTCAATGTCGGTATCGTTGCAACTTCAACTACCAATGACTGCAGATGCCCAAAAAACCCTAAACCACAAGATGACAAAGAGACAAAAGCAGCTGATCCACCAGCTGAGAATTCCTCGGCTCCCTAGGGTGAGCAGGGCAGGGCTGAGTAAGTGCCTTAACATCTCTACCTTCATCCACTTCAGTAAAAGGCGAAAGATTTATCCGATCTGAAGAGAAACCATCTACTTTAGTCATCCAGCAATAAGAAATGAATAGGAAATTCCAGCAATAAGAAATGAACAAAAGATTGGAACTGAAGACCTTAAGTGCTTGCTTTTTTGCCCGTTGATCAGATAACTAGAGCTATCTGCATTATCTATGCAGCATGCGGATTTTACTATTTTTACCTATAAAGACGTCTCTTTTTGGTAATGATAAACATGTTTTCTTTAAAAAGCCTGGTTTTTCTCTATACACCTTTAAATTTTTTAAAAATTATTTCATATCTGGTCAAGTTGAGATTTTTAAGAACTTCATTTTTAAATTGTAATAAAAGTTTACAACTTGATTTTTTTAAAAAAATCAACAAACTGCAAGCACCTGTTAATAAAGGTCTTAAATAATTGAAATAAATAAAAGTATAAAATAAATACTAAAAATGAATTATGGAGAAGTTGAGAGATATATAGTTAAGTACACACAGTACACATGAGATAAATTCTGAAACACAAAACTAAGACTTTTCTTTCAGAAGTTCAATTTATGATATTTACTATTGAAGATAATTGCTACATTGCAAAAACAGTTTATATTAATAAAAATAGAATAAAAAGAATCTCACTGGCACAAAAAGAGTATCAAGACCTAATAAATGTGCTTATAACATATAAAAATTCTACATAGCAAAGGAAACAACCTATAAATCAAAGTCAACCCACATAATGGTAAAAAACTTTGCCAGTCATTCCTCTGACATAATGAAGGATTAATAAGATATATAATTAGAGGCCCCAAAATAAAAAGCCCAAGCCAAAGGATAGACAACTAAAATAGACACTTTTCAAATAGCCAAGACATATATGAAATCTTCAGCATCACTGACCATCAGAAGTACAAATTAAAATAACACCAAAACTCCAGTTTCCTCCAGGAAGAATGACCATTCTCAGTGTAAATGACAGTCCCTGCTGGCAAGGCTGTGGTGAAAAAGGAAATGTATACATTCATGGTAAGAATGACTAAAACCAGAAATTCCATTTGACACAGCTATTTCCTGCCCAGACATCTTCCCTGAAGAATTAAATACATTGTATCATATGGACACATTAAAATCTCTTTAAGCAGCACAAACCATAACAGCTAAACCTTGGACAATAGCCTATATGCCCATCAACAGATAATGGACAAAGGAAATGTGATATTTAGCCCAATGGAGCCCTACTACACTATAAAGAAGGGTAAATTTAAGTCTTGCTTGGTTAATGTGTGCACCTTGAGGTTAAAATAATAAGAGAAATAAATCAGACACACAATCCTTTTTTAAAAAAATGTATTTAGTACAGGCTCTACAGGGTCTCACTACATAGCTTGCACTCATAGTGGTCCTCCTGTTTTCATACTCCCAAGCACTGAGATTATAGGCACGCTCCACTATGCCCAGTCTCAATTGCTGTCTCAGTGCTCCCTGGGGATAGGGCCAGCACTGGACGCTGGGGGTAGAACCCTGGTCCCTGCATTTGCCTAAGCAGGTGCTTTAATCTGCTAAGCAAACTGGTGGGCACTTAGACACACAATCTTAAATATTACATATTATTTCTTACATAAAAACTTAAAATATAACTAAAGAGCAAATTAAAAGATCAGTATTATGAAGTAGGAAGATCTTTTTCAAAATGGGAAAAAGAGAAATAAAGTGAGTGGAAGAGAATGGAGTTATAAAGCAATTTAGTGTTTTTGTGCCAAGTTCCTATGGTTAATAAGAATTATGTAAATCTCAGCACTTAGGAGGCTAAAAACAGGAGGATCACTACATGTTTGATCTACATAGTGATGCCTTGTATACCCTGTATTGCTTGTATTAAATGAATAAAAAAATAATTGGGGGGGACTACCCTCTAGGGCCCCCCTCTCGTCCTTCTCGTGGACAGGGGCTTTCTTTCCCTCAACAAATCTATTATGCTCATAACCTCCCAAAAACAATGTAGTGCAAACATTTACAAATAATTCATAGAATTATTAAATCTAATTCAGAGAAAAATTGACAGTGCAAGCTTGTTCTAAGAAATAGCTTTAGAACAGGATGATAATTGTTAAATTGTTGACAAAATTAGGTAAAACATAGGCTTTACCAATAAAATATACAGTTTGTCAAATGCACATTTACTGATATGATAAGTTAAAAGGAATATTAGGATTTATTTAAGAACTTTGAAAATCTCTGAGGGGGCTGCAGGACTCTCTCTGGTAAGCTCTGACAGCTAGTCCTCAGCACAAAGTTTTGGAGCTTGAGCTGGTTCTTGTCCAACCTTTCAAGAATTGAGGAGGACTCTGAGCCTCCTCTGGAGAGCTGAGAACTGTGGGCCAGTAACCCAGGTGCGTACTTTCCTTGCACAATTTAATAATTTAGGAGGACTCTGGGAGACCCTCAGTATTCTGATAATTTAGGATTTTCTTCCCCAACATGTAGGCTTGGAACTTAGGCTGGTAATGTTGTAAACTCTTAAGAAATTAGGAGGATTCTTGGCTGTTCATGGAATCCTGGTGAATACAACCAATACCTATCACCTACAATGAAGCTTTGTTGAGTATTAGCCAAACATGCCACTTGTAATGAAAGCCTTTGTGAGTCCTATCCTGCTACCTACTGTGAAGGAAACCTTACTGAGACATACTTCACTACTATCCCACCACTGCTATGTCTAGGTGATTACTGAGACCTTAAAAAAAATGCCAGAATCCACAAGCAAAAGACAAAATCCAGCAAATCTAGGACAAAACTTATAACTTGGAAATGAAACACCTGAAATTTCTGAAATGAATCTACTGAGGTAAATAAACAAATCCATCAGGCTCTAGAAGAATTAGGATCAGAAATAATGTCTCAGGTGAAAACAGAAATGAAAAAAGTGAAACAAATGCTCTACATAGATAAAGAAGAATAAATAAAAAATGGAGAATAGAAAAATGATGGAAATACTAATGAACAATACAGGAAAGAATCAGAATGCATGAAATGATTCAAACAGATATCCAGGAACTGAAGAACTCCATTGAAAGCTAGCTAAACCAATTGAATGAAACTGCAGATACTTTTGGATCTCAAATACTACAGTGCTGATAATGAATATGATAGGAAAGATCTCTTAAAATTAACAAGGAATGAAGAAGTAGCAATTCATCAGTTACAAGATGTTACAAATAAAAATAATGTAAGAATAATGTGTCAGTGAAACAGCAGGAGACAACATAAATGACATAAAAAGAATATTTGCAAAAGTACTACCACAAAATTTTCCCAACATTTGAAAAGAATCTGACATACAGATAAATGAGGCATACATAACACAAAACAGCCATAATCAAAATAAATCTACACCTAGACAAATAATAATATATCAGAAATTCAGCAAAAGAATAGGATGTTAAAAGCTGCTAGAGAGAAGACAGATCACCTACAAAGAAAAGCCCATCAGAATCATAGCAGATTTCTCACACAAACCACCAAATCAAGAAGAGTTAGGAGTGATGTTTCAGGTCCTGGAAGAAAATAAAACTGATGCTCCAAACAAAATTGATGCACCCTGCAAAACTGTCTATCAGATTCAATGGTGAAATAAAATCCTTCCATGACAAAGAAAAACAGAAGAAATCCATGCCCACCAAATCAACACTACAAAGAGTACTGAGAGATATTCTTAAAAGACACAGAAACAACCACAGCTTCAAGAACAATAGAAATAAACCTTCAAGCAAACAAATAATTAAAAGAGTGAAAAAAGTACAAGGAGAATAAAAACAAAATAAAACCAATAAGTATCAGTAATAACCATCAATGTAAATGACCTCAATTCTGCAATCTAAACAAATAGACTAGCAGAGTTGATTAGAAACAAAATCAAGCAATATGGTACATACTGCTACATACAAGAAACACATTTATGCTAGAATTTGGTACAGGACAGCAGCCATCCAGTGGGGTCCAGGTGTCGCCAGTGAATTTCTGTGGTATGAAGACTTACACATATACTGAGCCAGAGGCCAGACCCAGGTGAAGCCCACCTTGTCAGTTTTCAGTTCTTTAGAACTATACCTGGTGAGCTGAGGCATACAACTGAGTCAACAGAGCCCAGACCTAAAGTAAGAATCCTCATGACACAGAAGTGGAAGAATTGGCTGAACTAGTTTGGCTGGAAGCTTCCAGGTACATCAAGGGGAGGTGCTCAGACAGAACTCAGACCTAATTTAAATGTAAGTTCCTAATTTACTATTTGCTTTCTTATATAGCTATAACATTTGCTACTCTGGTTTAAAGTACAAAACCATGACTTACAAAAGTTTGTTAATTTCTAAGTTTCACTAGCTGCTATTAGTACTGCTAATCATATTATTGTAAGTAGATCATATCTGCTTTAACCACAAGTTCTCACTTGGTTACTAATATCAGGAGGTACTTAGGTAATAACTTCACCAATACTCTATACCAAAGGATGCAGGACAGGGTCAAACAGAAACCAATACCTCACTCTCAATTAATAGTGAAGGCAAAATCTTGGGACATACACAAAACAAGAAACTCTGATACAGGAGAGTTGCCCAAAGAATAGACCTTTCACAGAGAAGTTCTGATTGGAGTGATAAAGCTACCTATTATTACACTTTCGTGCACGCATACACATACACACAATCTCAGAAACAAAAATAAAGAAAATGACAAAAAGGAGCAAAATGATATCGCAGACCCAAAGACCACTTATAGTGAATGGAGGAGACATTAGCATAGCAGAAACTGGGGCCTGGCAAGAAAGCCCAGTGAGCTAAGAGGCTGCGTAGGCAAGTAGAGGGACCCAGATTTGATCCCCAGCAGCATATTACATGCTGGCCCTGTCCCTGGGTATGCTGAGTCAATAACCAAAACCTAATGTGGTGGTGCAAAACTGTAGTCCCAGTTTGGGGAAGGCTGCAGACAGGAGGTTCACTAGGATTCCAAGCTGTTCAGTGAGACCCTGTAGCAAAAAATTAAAAGTTTGTTCCAGGCCTGGTGGCACATGTCTGTAATGTCATCACTGAAGAGAAAGAATACAGGAGGATCAGTACAAATCCTTGCTGCAGAGTGAGACGCTGTACCAAATATATTTTTAAAAAAAAAACAGGAATTGGAAGTGACACAGATACCTGAAATCATAGCAACTGAAGAAAAGAAAAAAATTGCATAAAAGCATAGAAAAACTTTGATAAAAAATAATCTCCCATGTTAAAAAAAAGAAATAAGTATTATACTGACATAAAAGCCAGAGAAAGATGCAACTAAAAAAGAGAATTACAGGCCAATCACCTTCAGGAAGATAGAGGCAAAAATCCTCAATAAAGTCTTAACATATAGAATACAGCAAATGATCTAGATGATTACACATCATGGGAAGGAAGGATTCATCCAGTGATGCAAGGATGGTTTAATATATACAAATCTATCAATGTAATACACTACATCAGTAGAGCCAAATCCAAAAACGACATGCTTATCTCAATGGATGCAGAAAAGGCATTTGACAAAATCCAATACTCACTCATAATGAAAAACGTTGGAGCATATGGACTCTAACTCAATCTGATAAAAGCCATATGTGACCATTCAAGGATTATCATAATTCTAAATGGGGAAATACTGAAATCTTTTACTCTCTGATCAGGTACAAGACAAGGTTGTCCTCCATCACCAATCATATTCAATATAGTTCTGGAATCAATAGCTAGAGTCATTAGACAGGAAAGAGCAATAAAAATGAATAAGACTAGTTTAAAAAGAAGTTACACTATCACTATTTATAGGTGCCATGGTTTCCTACTTGGAAGATCCAAAGAACTCCACCCAAGAAGCTCCTAGAATGAACAAATTACTGGTGTAGCAAGATATAAGGTCCACACCCAAAATTCAATTGCACTCCTCTACACAGATTAAAAAAAAACTAAGTGACAAATTAGAGAAACAATATGCCTTTCAATAACGACCAATAAATGAAATACTTAAGAATTAACCTATAACATGAGTAAAAGTTGTGTACAATGAAAATGACAACTCTTTAAAAGAGGTATAAAAGGATTTCAGATAATAAAAAGATATTCATTCCTCCTGGCTTTGAATAACTAACATTGTGAAAGTGACCATACTCCCAAAATTGATATATAGTTTTAATGCAATCCCTGTCAAATTACCATCAATTTATCTCACAGATCTAATCCTAAAATTTATGTGGAACCTGAAAAGGCTTAGACTACCAAAAGCAATCCTGGTTAACAAGGGCAAAGCAGGAAGCATTACAATCCCTGACCTCAAATTATACTACAAAGATACTGTGAAAACATCAGCATCGTACTGCAAAAGAAAGAGAGAGAGAGAGAGAGAGAGTGAGAGAGAGAGATAGAGAGAGAGAGAGAGAGATGAGAGAGACACAGAATCAATGGAACTGTTTAGAAGTTGCAGATACAACTACAAACACACTCAACCATCTTATCTTTGACAATTCAGCCCACTGTGTTCACTGGAAGAAATATAGCCTTTTTAATAAATGGTACTGAAAAAATTGCTGCTCCTCATTCCAAAATTAAAGTAGATTTGGGTTTACTGCCATGCACTAAAGTCAAAATGGATTAAAGATCTAAAATTAAAATGTAAACACTAACTCTCCTGGAAGATAAGTAGAAGGAAATCTTAAGGATATAGGGGAGGCAGAGTTAATGAAGAAAAACCAAACTGCATGGGAAATACCTCAAAGAATCAACAACTGTATCTCATCATGTTGAGAAGTTTCTATATGTCAAAAGAAACTACCAACAGAGTGAAAATTCAACCCCAAAATTGCCAAAAATCTTAAGCAACAACCACTCAGATACAGGTCTTCTAAGCAGAATATGTAAGAACTGAAAAACCTGGGCTCCTGAATTGCAAAGGCCCAGTCAAAAAATGTGCATCTGAGAAGAATACATAATTCATGGTGGAAGAAATACAGTGCCAAATAAATACATGGGAAATTGTTCCACAGCACTGGCCATGGAGAAATGCAAATTAAAACAACATTGAGATACCATCTCACCCCTGAAAAAATGGCTATCATATAATCAACTAAAAAGAAATGTTAGAGAAAATCTTGAGGAAAGGGAACCTTTTTCCACTGTTTGTGAGAATGTGCACTTGTATAACCATGATAGAAATGTTTGTTCAGACTCCTCAAAACAACAAGACTGGAAATCCCATTTGACCAAGCTATTCCCCTTTTGGGTATTTTCCCCCAAAGAACTGAAAATACCATACCATAGTAATATATGTGCAATGATATTTATAGCAGCACAATATGTCATAAGCAAATCTTGGGAATAATCAAAGTGCCCATCACTTCATGAATGGATGAAGCATATGTGGCATTTTTATACAATGGGGTACTATGCAGCTATAAATATAGAAAAATTTGAGGCCTTTAAAGTTAAATAAATGCAACTTTCATAAGTGAAATAAATCAGACTCGTGTGTAAATATTGTATTTTCTATTTTCTTTCTAGTGTAAGAACCTGAGAGTATAGATTAAATCTGAAAGGTACAATAGATATAGTAAAATGGAAATAAACTGTACTGAAGTATTTAATAATGAAGAAAAAGCAGAGAAGATAGAAGAAAGGAAGTGGAAAAATGCATGCAAATATACACACAGGATGATGGTACTATTAATTTCCATCACTTTTTTGAAAATGGCAGTTAATTTTTAGAATTTTCTCTTAACTAACTCTGTATGCTGATACAGTGAAGACAACAATGTATAATACAAAGACCATGACTGAATACCTCTCATCTTGGTCTGCTAAACTTATATCATTTCTGATGTCTTATCAATTATTTTTTGTGCTCTTGAAAATATGCAAAAAGTAAAAAGTACAAGAAAAAATATAAGGTTTCTTGAAAGCAAGGGTTAATTATTTTCCCAATCTTGCATAACTATTAATCTGAGTAACAGATTTGATATTACAAATAGGTAATATAACAATGACGGCTAAGGACCTATTCTAGATTTGAAAATTCATAACATATGTATTGCTGTGTGTTTCTTTATTTCCGCCTTTGTTTCTAATTGTTTCTGCTTTTATTCTTCAAAATAAAATTTAACAAACATTAAAATTTTAACTCAAAAGCAAATTCACAGACTAATATCAGAGGAGGAAAAATAAGTCTTCCTGATAAAGGAAACCAAAAAAAAAGCAAGGGTAGCTATTCTGGTTGCTGACAATATCAACTTCAAATCAAAAATCATTCAAAGAGATAAAGAAAATCATTACATAATTGTTAAGAGAGAATTGCAAGATATATAGATGATATGACATAGATATAGATAGATTAGATATGCATATAGATATACATATACAGATAGATAGGTAGATAGATAGATAGATCTCCAACAAAGTAACACCCACCTATATAAAACAAATTTTAACAGACATGAAAAAAGAAATGAGCAAAAACACAGTTGTGATGGGGGCCTTAGCCATGTCACAAAGAGACAGATCAACTAGACAGAAAAAGCAATTAGCAAAGAAATTGCAAACATGTGTTAGCTTTCTTTCACTGTTTAGACAAAATACCTGAAACCCAAAATTAAGGAAGGAAATGTGTATTTAGATCATTGTTTGTGGAGGTTTCAGTCTAAAATCAGCTGGCTCCAACTCAGAGTGACACAAGTCAGAGGGCAACAGTTTATGGAGGTGGAAAACAGCGAAGAGTAAAGGCAAAAAGGGCGAGTAGCAGCAGGCGTGGCAGATGTAAGCCTCTCTCCCTGCCTCATATTGTCTTCATGCTTGGTGTAGCACTCACACCCAAAATCCCAGAAGTACTCAGACCTATAGCCCCAGCCTTGTATCATTATTATTATTGCTATCATTATTTTTTATTGTATTTTTAGAGAAGGGTCTACAAGGTTTTCACGGTCTCACTACTAGATCGGACTTCTAGTGATCCATCTGTTTATAGCCTCTCAAGAGCTGGGATTACAGGAATGCACCATCACATCCAGTCTCAATTGCCATCTTAGTGCATCCTGGGGAATCTTTGCTTCCTTGAAGGTGCTTTAATATGCTACACTATTTGACTCGCTCTCCAGTCTTGTATCACAAATTAATAAAAAAAATATAGAACTGCACTCCAATGACTGCCTGAATTTTTAGGGGATAACTACACATGAACCATCACAAGAATTAAACCTAACTTGTAAAGAAATCAACTTGGGAAAACTTTACAGAGTGCTTCTTTCAGCAGCAACAGAATACATATTATTCTCAGCTGCATATGGGGTGTTCTCTAAACTAGACCATATAAATAACACACAGAGCGTTTTTAAGTAAATGCAAATGAATTAAAGTTATTTCATGCATACTATTTGACCATAGCCCGATGAAATGGAAATTATTGACAAAAGAAACCACAGAAACATCATAAATGAGAAATTTAAAAAAAAGAAACACCTCCTAAACAACCTGTGTGTCACAGATGAAATTAAAGAAGAAATTAAAACATACTTACAATCAAATGAAAATTCAGATACAACTTACCAAATTCTGTGAGATATAATGAAAGGTGTCTGAAGAGGAAAATTTGTAGCAGTAAATTTACACATTAGAAAAATAGAACAAATCCAAATAAATTATCTCACCTTGCAATTCAAGCTCCTAGTAAAAGGAGAGTAAGGCAAAAAAAAAAAAAAAAAAAAAAAAAAAAAAAAAAAAAAAAAAAAAAAAAAAAAAAAAAAAAAAAAAAAAAAAAAAAAAAAAAAAAAAAAAAAAAAAAAAAAAAAAAAAAAAAAAAAAAAAAAAAAAAAAAAAAAAAAAAAAAAAAAAAAAAAAAAAAAAAAAAAAAAAAAAAAAAAAGTACAAAGAAGTCAGCAAATTATAAAGATAAACATTAGAAATGCATCCAATTTAGATGATGAAAACAGTATAAAGAACAAGTGAATCAGTTTGTTCTTTGAAAGAATAAATAAAATTGCTAAATTCCTAGCCAACATGAAAGAAAGAAAGAAAAAAAGGAAGAAAAAAAGAAAAGAGAAAACCCAAATTCATGCAAAA
>PVKA01034588.1:6149-23452 GCA_004027165.1 Ctenomys sociabilis | reverse complement strand
GGAACTGGGGATTGAACTCAGGCTTTTGCACTTGCCAGGGAAGTGCTTATTCCACTGAGCCCAAACAACATCTCTTAAGTTATCCAGGCTGGGCTCAAACTTGTCATTCTCCTGCTTCATCCTCCCAGAGTGCTGGGATTACAATCATGTACCACCACAGGCTAGGCTTTTTTTCTTTTAGAGATGAACTATTTCCCCAGACTTCCTCCTGCTGAGGGTATAAACTGCCACCTCTCCCCTCCTCAGCTCAGGTAAACTGATAGACGCTGTTGCCTGTTTCAGAAACTAGCATATCCATCAGAAAGGGATCTGAAGGTGCCCATCCAGGAGGTCAGGGAGGTCAAGTTCACAGGAGCTTCCTTGTCTTTGGTCTTCTTGTCTTCCTCCCTCTCTCTCCAGTAGAGGCCCTTGTACACCCAAAGAAAGTAAGACAAACCTAGCTCTAAATAACCCTTTCTTTTCTGTCCCCTAAGCCTCCTGAGTTACTAGGCAGGGAAGCAGTAGGGACCAGGGTGGCTCACAGTAAAATCACAGATACAGTTGTGAATCAGACACTGGAAAGGAGTTTCTCCCTACTGCCTGGTATCTGAGCTGGTTCTTCCACTTATACTAAGGGTCTTGTGTATTAAGTGTCTCCTGGCCACAACCATTGTTGAAGTGCTCTTCAGTCTGACAAGGGGCCATGGTCCTGGCCTTGGCCCTGGGATCCTGTCCCGTCTGCTTTCCCTCTTCCAAGTAGTCCATAGAGTTCAGACTCCTGAGGGTGCCTTACTCCTTGCATGTGACTTTCATTCCTTCTGTAACTGTTTTAGTTTTATTTACTGTTGGTCATTTCCACAGGCATCTGGGAGTCAAGAAAGGCAGGCCTGAGTGTAGGTCTCTGCCCTTGCCCAAATCTTGTCAAGCTTTTGAATCTTTTTGGTTAGGGAGGAAAGTTTTGACAACAGTCACTGTTTCAAAAACCTAATGTGCTGGCTGGCTTTGTGTCTCTTACTTTTTTTTTCTTTTTTCTTTTTTGGCAGAACTAGGGGTTGAACTCAGGCCCTTGCACTTGTCAGGCAAACATTTATTCTACTGAGCCATCTCCCCAGCCCCAATGTGTCTCTTACTTCTTAAAGGGTACTTATTTTTTTAAAAAAAATGGAATCGTCAAGTTGGACAAAATAGGTTGTAGAATTTTTACAAAACTGTTGTGAGGTTTGTTGAAGCAAGCAGCCATGTGCTGGCAAACAAATGTTCACATCCTCGCCTAGAACTTTCTATGTACAGACTCAGTGGTCCCACTGAGTTAGCAGGGTGTGGTGGTACAGGCTTGAAATCCTAGCTACCCTGCAGGCTGAGACATGAGGCTGCCAAGTTCAAGGCCAGTGTGGACAACTCAGTGAGATCCAATCTCAAAATCAAATAAAAAGGGCAGTGTGACTTAGTGTGAATCCCCAGCACTGAGTGAAAGAAAGCTAGGACTGTTTAGATTCCCAGAATTACTTAGCATAATAAATCCTTTAATTGAGAGATTTGTTTTGGCTTGCTCACTTCTCATGCATTTTATTTTATCATTAAAAATTTTAGCACAGGTTTGCCTGGTAAATCATAGCACTTGGTGAATTAGTGCATATTTGTGTTGCTTGTGATAATTTTTGCTCCCCTTTTCCCTCATCTCCCCTCTTCCCCAGATTTCCCTCCCATCACCATGAAACCCACCTACCTGTTTCCCACTGTCTCTCTAGTATTCTACTCCTCCGGTTACTTGTATTTTGGGTTTCTATAGAAGACAAATCATGTGATATTTAGCCCTCTCTTCTCTGATCTATTTCACTCAACACTGTGGTTCAAGATCACCTGTTCTACAAATGGCTCAAATTATCTTTCTTTCTTTCTTTCTTTCTTTCTTTCTTTCTTTCTTTCTTTCTTTCTTTCTTCCTTCCTTCCTTCCTTCCTTCCTTCCTTCCTTCCTTCCTTCCTTCCTTCCTTTCTTTCTTTCTTTCTTTCTTTCTTTCTTTCTTTCTTTCTTTCTCTTGTGGAACTGGGGATTGAACTCAGGCCCTTGTGCTCACCAGGCAAGCACTTATTCTACAGAGCCATCTCCCAGCCCCTAGGACCACTCTTTTCTGCATTATCGTATCAAGTGTTGGTGGTGAGGGTCAGAACCACCCAGTGTACTGCTAGCACTCTGCTTGCTCGTTTTTTGCTCTTTTTCCCCCAGAGAAGGATTACAGCAGCCTCTGTGACAAGCAGCCCATAGGGAGGCTCCTCTTCAGGCAGTTCTGCAACACCCAGGCAGATCTCAAGAAGCATATTGAATTCCTCGATGCCGTGGTAAGTGATCGTCTTAGGAGGTTTGGCCCAGCCTTGTGCTTTTGAAAATTTAAAAACAATGACATTAGACAGTGACACAGAATGAATGGACTCATAGTCTTGGTGTCACACTACCATGTTGGTAGAGAAATGCGGTCAGTACAAATGGCGTTTCTGGGGTGTTGTACTGCAGGATTAGAGAATCCCACACACTGATGGGTCTGGACTGTGTCTGGCACATGTGAAGACAACAGGGGAAGTGAGACAGCGTGCTTCTTTGGCATATGCAGGGCAGCCCCTCGAGGTGCAGACATGTAGCTTAACGTTCCTGACCCCAAGCACCTGTGAGGCTCCTCAGCTCACAGGGCTTCACTGTGCTCTGGGCAGTTTGTGGTGTTCTCTTTGTGCTGTTTTGTTTTTTTTTCTGGGCTAAGAATTCAACCCAGGGTCTTTGTGGAGAGCTACACTCCCGACCCTTTATTTTTTATTTTGGAGTGGGCCTCAGTAAGTTGGCCAGGCTGGGCGTGAACTTGAAGTCCCTCTGCCTCAGAGTGCTGGAGTTGCATGTGTGTGCCACCAAGGCTGCCTAGTCATTCCATTTTACAGCTAGGGTTCTGGTGCAGAACCTGGTGCTGTTTGTTTTCAGGGGTAGAATATGGATACCAACTTCTGTGTAGTAGGATATGCTTATGAACGCTGATGAATTTTTAAAATTTAGGGCCCTAAAATTCTTCTTTTATGTTAAAGTGGCTATACTAACATGTTAGGGCTCTGTTTTAGGGTGAATTGTTCTGCGGTTATAATTATGTCTGTTGGTGACAACCAATTGACTGTGGTGATGGATTTTTTTCATTTTCTTTAGGCAGTGGTATGGCCTCAGAGAGAACACTGGTGACACTGTTATGCAGTACTCACTGCTCAGGCCACTCTGGGACAAGGACATGTGGGTTCTCCAATAGGGAGACTGAGTCTCAGCCATTTTTCCCACATCACCGGGCTCCTTGCTTGGTGTTTGTTGAATAAATTATAGCATCTGGGTTCAACTAGAGAGCCAGAAGCAGTAGGAAGGAGATATGAAGAGCTGCTGGTATACCTAATGGTGGCGTCTGGACAGGAAGGTTGGAATGGGGAGGGCCATCCTTCAGGGAGGGCAAGCTCCTACCCTGGCTTCAGGGAACATGTCTTCTGCTCTGACATGGTTCCCCAGTCAGACGGGGCCACACAACCCCTGTGGGATACTCTGCCTCTCTGCCTGCCAGTGGGCCCCAAGGCTGGGTGCTGGATGCTACTGCTGGCCTGGGCTTGGTAGCCACCCTGGGAGCTTGTATACCTGCAGCACAGCTATCGGGAGGGATGTGTGTAGTGACCTCAGCAGCACTGTTTGGCCACAGTGCACTGTGCATGGAGATGGAGTCATCCTGAGCAGTCCTGCCCTGCTGCCACCTCCATCTTTCTGAGCTGCTGGCTGGAACACTTCTCTGGCCAAGAGCAGAATCCCTATGGGATAAAATTCACTTCCCCATTTGTATGAGACCCTCCAAGCCTGGAACATCTTCTAGAGATTTAAGCAGCTGCTTATGGAAGTGATTTTGTTTTTTCTCTGACAGTGGTTGAATGACATTGTTCACTCCTGTGCTTCCCACCCCTGATTCCCCCACTACACACTATATCCCATTCCTGCTTTGGTATCACTAGGTTTGGCTTCCTGTAGGAATTCTGATTCAGCTTCCCAAGTGACTGGAGATTTCTGAAATGCTGTTGACTAGCCCATTTTGTTTAGCCCTACTCAGTGGCTAAAAAGCAACAGGCACAAAGCATTGTTCTACTACCGTACTAGCTCCTCTCTAAACTGGAGGAGTCACTCAATGGCAGGACAGATGCTTAGAGTGTGCAGGGACTCAGAGTGAGTCTCCAGCACCAAAATAAAAAAGTGTTTACCTCCTGCAGCCCTCAGGGTACCAAAGAAAGATGTAACACTCTTCCCTGGCCCTGAAACTGCCAAGTCAGTCCCATCAGCCGCAGACTTGGGAGTGTTGTGAATTCGCTGGTGAAGACAACTGCCATTTCCCTTTCCTCTGTCTCTTGGCCAGGCTGAGTATGAAGTCGCCCTTGATGAGGACCGCAGAGACCACGCCCTGTCTATCCTGGAGAAGTTCTTCAGTACCGAGGTGGGTTTTCTTCTCTAGGACAAAGATTTGTTCATAACATGCCTAGAGGCTCTAGGTGAGTAGCTGTGTTTATTTTGTTGGGTAGGATATAGCAAATATGTTCAGAACTTTACTTTCTTATAAATATTCCTCTTCTGCATTCGTATTTGGTTTTGTAAATCCCTAAGGAAACAGATTCAATAAATTTTAGCATTGCTATGGTAAATATGGAATTAGGAAGTTTCATTTGTCTCTTTTGGATGAAAAATGTTATTTTTCCCAAAAGCTTTAACAGGACTTAGTCCTTATTCTTTTTGATTCAGTAGTTCTGGTGGTTGAATTTGTCAGTGAAATGAGAGTGTAGCCTGCTTCCCCCTGTGCTGGTTAGCTGGCTGCTAGGAGTCCTGCCAGCAGGACTCAGTGGGAGGTGAAAGGAGCAACCATAGCAATATGACCTAGGCTGGGTGAGCACAGCTCAAGCCTTGCATATGGAGTGCATGATTGAATCCCCTGGCAAATACATGAGATAATACTGGTATTGTATCTGTTTCCTAAGATGAAAATCAGAGCTATTAAGTGGCTTTTTTTGAAGTTACACAGCTAGTAAGTGTTGGAGCCAGGGACGTGCATGGTTATATGCAGACTGGAGTAAGAGAAGGTTTGGTGCGAGTAAGTGTAGGATATTCATGTCTTGACCTGGCTCACTGGAGATGACAGGGCTGCCAGTAGGGAAGGAGCAGGGCTCTCTGGTAGACACAAGGTGTAAACATGGTAGGTTAACCCCAGGTAAGCTGACTACGAAACTTGTGTCCAGCCAGCTCCGCCTCACAGGTCATTCTTCTCACACCTGTGTATGGCAACATCCATGTATTTGTGGTAGCCTGGCACTAATTGGGAGAAATAGAGTTTCGTTTGTCTAGTCCTTTTGTCTTTCCTATTGACTTCTTTTTCTTGAGTTCTCCTGAACAAATACCCCATAGCAAAGGGGCTGTTGTGGTGATGATCAGATAGCAGATGCAGAGAAGGAAGAGAGGGACAGGTACATGCATACCTGCTGCACTGTGTCCTCTCAGGCAGGCTGTTGTAGCAGAATGCCACTGATGGGCTAAATTTATGAAGTATCATAAAATATATGGTTAATGCTCTTTCTAAGTGCTAGTCAGCAAGGAGGCCCACTCCTAAAAGCGTGATGCTATATCCTCATCCACCTTAGTTGCTGGATTTGGCATCCTGCCACTTTTGGCTCTTCTTCAAGGTCAAAATGGCCATGAAAGGGAAACATTTAAATCAATGCAAGACATACAGGCAGCTACACTGTGCAGCTAAAGATGCTCATGAATAAGGACTTCAAAGTGCTGGCCAGATAGCTCAGCAGACTAACATGCCCGCTTAGGCAGGTACAGGGACTGGGTTCAGTACCCAGCATGCTGTGCCAGCCTTGCCCCCAGGGTGCACCTAGATGGTGATTGAGATTGATTACTGGCCCATGCCTGTAATCCCAGTGCTTGGGAGGTTGAAAATAGGAGGATCACTACGAGTCTGATCTGTGTAGTGAGATCCTGTAGACCCTGTATTAAATACATTTAAAAAAAAAAAAAAAGAGGACTTCTAGAACTGCTTCAGAACAGTGGCAAGAATGATGAGATAAATGTTTGAACCAAGAAATGTTTTGAAAGGCAGTAATGGCACTGTGTGTCACAAAAGAACAGAAGAAAAAAGCATATGGACCCAAAATAGTTATAATATTCTTTACCAAAGAAAAAAGACACACACTTATCAATTTCAAACCTTATTACAGAGTTATAATAATCAAGATGATGTGCACAGCACTTGGATAAGGTTAAAGACCTGAGTCAATGGCATAAAATTGAGTCAAGAAAGAAACTCATGCATTTGCAGTTAGCTGACTTATGGTGTCTTACTTGCTTTTTTGTTGCTGGGACATAATAAAGAATGAAAGCTTTGTTTTAGTTTACAGTTTGTAGAAATTTCAGTCCATAATTGGCTGGCTCCAAAGCAGTGTGGCATGGTAGAGGAAAAACCATCCTTGGCAGGGCAGGCAAGTGAGCCTTCCTTCTTTCCCTTTTGATTTCATCCAGCTGTAAGCCTTACAGCTACCCACACGAGGGTTGTGTCTTCCCTCTTCAGTAAGCTCGTGATCTAAACCTAGAACTATGTAAAACTAGTTAGTGAACTAATCCAGTACCACACCCATGATCCAGTCACCACTGAACCCCACTCCTTCCCTTGAATCAACAGGCTTGGGGGGCATCTAGGTGTAACCTATAACATGCGATAGTGCCTGAGACAATTCAGGGGGAGAAAGAAGAGTCTTTTCAATAATCAGTGCTGGAACAACTGGGTAACCATGTGAAAGCAGTTTTGAAAGGACACAGACCTAAACGTAGGAATTAAAACTATATATATTTTTTGTCTTTTTGAGACAGGGTCTTACTATGCAGGTCAGGCTGGCCTTAATCTCACTTTGTATACAGCTCAGGCTGGTCTTAACTCACAAGAATCCTCCTGCCTCAGCCTCCCGAGTGCTGGGATTACAGTCATGCACCACCATGCCTGGCCCTTTGTACAGTTTTTTAATGTCCTGAATATATAAAGAATTTTTTATAGGTCTTGCTTTAACTCAGTCTTAACCATCCAGCAGAAAAGTGTAAAAATGGAGGTATATAAAATAAAGTTATATTAATATAATGAGCTGTGAATGGCTCAAGTCAAAAAATTCTTAGCCGGGCGTGGTGGTGCATGCCTGTAATCCCAGCACTCAGGAGGCTGAGACAGGAGGACTGTTGTGAATTCGAGACCAGCCTGAGCTACAAAGTGAGCTTAAGGCCAGCCTGAACTGCATAGTGAGACCCTGTCTCAAAACAACAACAACAAAAAAAAATCAAGTCAAAAAATTATTTGGATAACCCACTTCTATTGTGGACTGCTGATCTGTGTTGGATTGTTTTATTTTTTAAAAAAATATAAATGTATATAAAATTAGCCATCTATGTTGTGAAAATCTGTAACATGTATCATTGTATGTTATCCTGCTTATGTCATTTGTTCTCTTTGTTTTTGCTTCTATTTTTCACTCTTCAAGTTAAAATACAAATAAATAAATTAAAATTAAAAATAATTTTTACTGTCACATGGTGAGGCCAAAAGAAGTGCTTCATAGAGGAAATGGGGACCTTATCTCACTCCACTGGCAAGGTCATAGAAAAGAATTATGGGATGCATGGATGAGAGGCACAGAAAGGTCTATTATGCACAACGAAGGCGTCCATACCCAAAGAGAACAGAGAGTGGCCTGTGAGAGGCAGGTTCATGAGGGTATTGGGTCTTCAGGTCAGAGATTGATGGGAGTGTGAATTCCTGTGTCTTCAAGCTGCCCTTTGCTGCTCTGGGGAGAAGGTAAGCCAGCTAGCTGCGTGTTTGGAGTTTAGAGTGATGCTGCTGCCTCCTCTACCACTTCCTTGAGGACAAGGTCTGTGGGCACAAGAGGTAGACCCTCTTTACAGCTCTTTTGGGTCTGCAAGACCTGGAGGAGTTGTTTTGCCCCAAGTTGCCTGGGAGGGAAAGAGGCAGCTCAATCCCTGGTTCCACCAAATCAATCAGTCAATTAATCCATCAATTGATTAATTGTAAGGTAAATATATTTTCTATTTTCTTTTTTTTGGTGGAACCGGGAATTGAACTCAGGGCCTTGTACTTGCCAGGGAAGTGCTTATTCCACTGAGCCATCTCCCCAGTCCCCTTATCTCCCTCGCCCCCTAATTTTCCTGACATCTATATTTTTGCAGAATCTACCTACCCTTCCCTCCTTTCTCTATCAATTCTTGTTATAGTTGCCTGTGGCTAGAGTGCTAAGGAGCAAAGCACTGTCATTTGGCAAATGTGCCCTGTAACTGCCTGTAATGTCATTTCTTAAAGGAAAGCCCTAGCATCTCAGTTCTGCTTTTGTTTATTTTACATCAGGCTAGTAACACTATGCCTTGCTGTACCTTAGTGTACCTCATCTTTCTTTGTTTTTTTGGCAGAACTGGGGATTGAACTCAGACCCTTACGCTTGCCAGGGAAGCACTTATTCCACTGAGCCATCTCCCTGGCCCTGTACCTCACCTTTCTGTTTGTAGAACTTAGAAGGATTGCTTCTCCTTTCAGCAGGAATTAATATCTATTAATATAACTTTTTTGTTTTATTTTTTAGGTTTTTTTTGTTTGGTTTTTGTCATTTTGATTGCATTTATTTATTTTTGTGGTCCCAGGGATCAAACTCTGGACCTTGTCCTTGCCTCACAGGCACTTATACCACTGAGCTATCTCCCTGGCACCCTTAATTTGTATTTATTTGTAAACACATTGTAGAGTCTTTTGGTTTGGAATTGAACTCAGGACCTCATGCTTGCCAGGCAGGTGCTATGCCACTGAGCTAAATCTCTGGCCTCTGGTTTTTGTCTTTTTGAGACAGGGTCTTGCTATGCAATTCAGGCTGGCTTTGAGCTTACTTGGTAGCCCAGGCTGGTATCAAACTTGCGTATCTTTTTACCTCAGCCTCCCCAGTAGCTCCACCATGCGCAGCATTTTTTCAGTTTTTTTCTTTTTTTTTGCAGAACCAGGGATTGAACTCAGATCCTTATGCTTGCCAGGGAAGCGCTTACCACTGAGCCATTTCCCCAGCCCCCTTTTCAGTTTTTTTGAGACAGAGTTCTCTCCATGTAAACCAGGCTGCTTCAAAATGTAGCAATTCTGGTGGCATTTTATTTATTTATTCATTCATTTATTTATTTATTTTGCAGAACCAGGGATTGAACTCAGACCCTTGCACTTTCCAGGGAAGCACTTAGTCCACTGAGCCATTTCCCTGGCCCCAAGTAGCAATTCCGCCTCAGTCTGTTGAGTTCTGGGATTATAGGCATGTGCCACTATACCTGGTTTATTTTTTTTTTTTTTATTTATTTTTTTTTTTTTTTTTTTTTTTTTTTTTTTTTTTTTTTTTTTTTTTTTTTTTTTTTTTTTTTTTTTTTTTTTTTTTTTTTTTTTTTTTTTTTTATATACCTGGTTTAATACAAGTTTTTAAAGATATTTTCACTAGTATACGATGCCTTTTGGAGTGAATCATTGAAGTCTTATTAGAATCAGCTTACTATTTAGTTTCATCAAATTGAATGGTTTTGTTTTTTCCTTTTTGAGACAAGGTTTCACTATGTAATTCAGGTTGGCCTTCAGTTCACTTTGTAGGCCAGGCTGGCCTCAAACTCACAGTGATCCTCCTGCTTTATTACAGGCATGCACCGCCTCACCTGGCCCAAAATTGAGTTCTTTGGAAAGGGAGAAAGAAGGGGAAAAGGGAAGAGGGCTGATAAGATTATTGAAACTCTGGCTTGTTTTCTAAGAAAATGTTGTCTTGTTTTCTGTGTCTCCAATACCTAGAACAATGCATATTTGTTGAGTAAATAAATGAGCAAAAGTCTTCTTTTAAATGCTTTTTTTTTTTTTTAAGGCAAGGTCTCAATGTATAGCTTAGACTGGCCTTAAAGTCAGTATATAAACCAGGTCAGCATCAAATTTGTGGCAGTCTCCCTGCTTCAGCCTCCCAAGTGTTGGGATTACTGTATTGCACCAGCACTGCCCTTAAATTCTGTTCTTCTCAAGATCTAGCTGCATAGAAAGGAAGTAAGCTTGGTATCCCACAGGGTGAGGCTCAGCTGAGTGCTCCCCCTTTCTGGGTGGTCATCAGCAAGTGGTTGTGACTTCTGGGTAGCTCTTCTCATCCACTGCAGTTGCTATAGCAAATAGGTGATATTACTAAAGTGCCTCATCTAATTTATTTATTTATTTATTTATTTTTTGTCTTTTTAGAGACAGGGTCTCACTGTGCAGTTCAGGCTGGTCTCAAACTCACTTTGTAGCTCGGGCTGGTCTCGAACTCACAACAATCCTCCTGCCTCAGCCTCCCAAGTGTTGGGATTACAGGCCTGCGTCACCATGCCTGGCCTCATCTAATTTAAATAGCAGCAATTAATCATGAAGTATAAGGATATTGGTGTTTTTTATTTATTTATTTATTTATTTATTTATTATTTTGCAGTACTAGGGATCAAATCCAGGAGCTGCTGTAAGCTAGGCATGTGCTCTGCCCCTGAGCCATACCCCCCAACCCTATATTTTTTTTCAGTGAGTTTCCTCATTGTTGCATATTTTTGTCAGTTGTTCAACTTCTTTTTTTTTGTATTTTACAGGGTGTTCAGGGTCTCACTACTAGATCGGACTCATAGAGATCCGCCTGTTTACAGCCTTCCAAGAGTTGGGATTACAGGTGCGCGCTACCACATCCAGTCTCAATTGCCATCTCAGCGCACTCTGGGGATGGGGCAAGCACAGCAAGCCCAGGGATTGAAACCCCAGCCCCTGTGCCTGCTTGCAGGTTCTTTAATCCACTGAGCTATTTGGCTGGCCCTGTTACTCAACTTCTTTGACGAAATAACTGCATTAATTTATAGAAAACTCAAATTCTTGCTGTATCTTGGTTCTGCCATACTCAAAAGCCAGTCTGAAATGCACTTCTTGTTTCTAATTACAAATTAACAATTAAGCATCACCTGGCACTTTTTCATTGAATATATACATACAATCATGTTGAGATGTTTATCCAGAACCTCCTGAAGAGGGTTAAAGAGGATGGAAAGTAGCACATGGGACACTGAGGGCACCCAAAGACAGACAGAGTAGGGCTGTGTGTTGCACTCACCGCTGACATCCCTCAAAGATGTTTCTGCAGAAGCGCAGGCTCAGGTCCCATCTACTCTCGCACAGTGAAAGTGCGAGGTGTAGAATCTCCTTATAGGGTAGGGTCGCAAGAAATACTGATGTTTGTAATGTGTGTATGCTATGAGGTAGCAATTCCATTTTAGGAACCCATTCTGTAGAAACCAAGCATTCTAAGAAGTTGATGGCAATGATATTTGCTTTGGGAAAATTGGCAGCTAAAAAGTTCAGCAGGTCAGATCAGCCCGTATCCCAGAAAATCATAGAGATAGCTCTGTAGGTTCATAGTTACAAAGCTAGCTGTATAGTTTTTCCTATACATTTGAGTACAAAGATGATGTATATATTTCTGAGGGCCTGTTTGATATAAATTTTTAACTTGTGCTGAAAAAACACATAAGATAAAATTTACTATGTTAGGGGTTGGGGAGATGGCTCAGTGGAATAAGTGCTTCCCTGGCGAACACAAGGGCCTGAGTTAAAAAAAAAAGGCCCCAGTTCTGAAAAAAAAAAAAAATTACTATGTTAAACATTTCTAAGTGTATAATTCAGTAGTGTTAAGAATAGTAACAGTATTATGTAACTGATTTCCATGGCTTTTTTTGATCTTGCAAAACTAAAAATCTGGCCAGACATGATAGTACACATCTATAATCCCAATACTCAGAGGTTGAGATAGAAGGATCACCATAAATTCAAGGTCAGTCTAAACTCCACAGTCAGACCCTGTCTCAGAAACCCAACCCACCCCACCCTACCCCTGGAAATCTGCCATTAAACACTAATTTCTTTTTTTTTTTTTTTTTTTTTTTTTTTTTTTTTTGTCTTTTCGAGACAGGGTCTCACTGCAGTTCAGGCTGGCCTTAAGCTCACTTTGTAGCTCAGGCTGGTCTTGAACTCACCAACAATCCTCCTGCCTCAGCCTCCCGAGTGCTGGGATTACAGGCGTGCGCCACCACGCCCAGCTTAAACACTAATTTCTTCTCTATAGCTCCTGATAGTTACCCTGTACTTCCTGTCTCTATGAGCTCAACTTCTCTAGGTATCTCATTGGTGAAATCATGCAGTATATATCTGTCTCCATGTGAATGGCTTATTTTACAGAGCATAATGCTTTCTAAGTTCATCCATGTTGCAGCATGTGTCAGAATCTCTGTGTGTTTCCGTGCGTACACACACATGCACATGCGCACATCCATGTGCATGTGCAGGGGATTGAACTAGACCTCACGTAGGCTGGGCACACACTCTCCCTCTGAGTTGTGTCTCCCTGCAAGAGCATTCTTCCTTTCTAGGTGGGATGTGTGTGCCACATTTTGTTCAGCCACTCTGCCATTCGTGCACACTTGACTATTTCTACCTCGTGGCTGGTTGCACATGCATGTGCACAAACCTCCTGCAGACCCCACTTTCCGAGCTGGACAAGTTTAGAGTCTGGAGGGACTAGTTGGAAAAAGCGACCCTCAGGCTGTCTCTGGAGAATGGGCTGAGGTGGAGAATTCATGTGGCATTTTGACTGCCACTTTGTATACTTTGTTTTCTTTTTTCACAGGAGAAATTAAGTTCTGTTGGTCATTGTAAACTATAAAATCACTAATTGTTATGTGTCTGCTTCGTGCTATGTTGAGAACTCAACAGTTCTCTTACCGGAGATACCTGCTGCTGCTGTGAGAGAGTGCAGATGGGACCTGAACCAGCACTTCTGCAGAAACATCTTCGAGGGATGCAAGAGGTGAGTCCAGCACATGGCCCTGCTGTTTGTCTGTGGGTGCCCTCAGGACAGAGCATTGGTGGGAAGTTTCTCTGCAGGGAGACAAGTTTGTAGCAGAGCATGTTCCAAATTAAATCCAACCCTTTCACTGGAAAGGATAGCAAGGAGCAGTACTTACTTCTATACAAACATCATCCTTTGGGACATGGCACTGAGCCCCAGAGTTCTGCCATCCCTTGAGGGCTTGGGCCATCCTTGTTCTGCTTTCCAGCATGCCTGTGTCTGGGTTGAAGGGGTGCTCAGAATGATTTTGGAGACCTAGGCACTTGCTGAAGGTATCTTTCTCTGGGTCTTTGGGAGAGGACAAGGATTTGCTAAGGTAGACCATTCCAGCTACATTCAAGTTGTTTATGTACCTGGGAGGAAGAGTGATTTCCCTGGTGACTGAGTCCCAAATATGCAGTACTTCATGTAGCTATGTGCATAGACCCTCCTTCCACAGTAAGGAAACTGAGGCGGTGGGAGGCAGGTGAAAGTGTCCTGCACTCTGAAAGCAGTTAAGGTGAAAGCTTGTTGCAGTTTTCAAAGGCTTTTTGGGCTGCAGTGTTGAAGGTGACTCAGTGGGGGATGGAGCCTAGGGGGACCCAGGCCAGGTAAGATGTGCTGGTTTCCTGAATACAGGGCAAGCAAAATGGAGGGAATTATGAGGCTAGTGCACAGTGATTCCACCTGGTCTTGTTAGGCAGGTGCTGAGTTGTAAAACACTGAACCCCAAATGTTCCTGTGTGTCCAAGCCTGGATGTGGCTGTCACACTGTGTCCAAGTGTGATGGAGGCTATGGCAGCCCAGCCCAGGCTTCTTTCAGGGAGTGTGGCAGAGTGAACCAAGAATCAGAGATGGGTGCCCACCTCTGCTTCCAGGCTTGAGCTCAGCACTCTGGTTCTGTTTTCTCCCTCTTCACCTTGCTTGGATGGAGGCAGGACTTGCTACCCACATGATGTGGCATCCAGATATGGGAGGCTGATAGCTTAAGGTTGGAGCAGTCAGTGCCTCCCATGGACATGGGAGTTTTCACAGTGTTTGAAAAGGTCCCAGTCCTGAGGGAAGGTGACACCAAGGGAAGGCTCCCTAAGGAAAGGGAATAGGAAATGAGCTGCTGTAGACCGCCTCTGAGACAGTATGGCTTGTAATGACGGGAGCAGCCTTTTCAGGCCTTTTGATCTCACTCTTAAAATGACACAGAGCCAGCAAGCTGGAGCTGTGGTTATGTGGGTGGCGTTTTTCATGTGAGATGTCATCCCTCAGAGCAATGGTGTATGTCTTGTGTCCTCCTGAGAGAGAGGCTTCAAGAGGCATATGGTGTCCTGGGCTCACATAGATATAGTTTCCACAGAGAACACCCTATGAGTGTCTCAGGATTGTGAGGGACCTTTGTTTGGAGAATTACTGTTCTGTAACATGAACCAATCCACAAACATATGAGCTGCCTCTTTTAATAAAATAAAGTGAAACAAAACACATGCGGCTGGCTCAGATTCTGAAACTCACAGAAGGTTTAAGACAATTCCCAGCTTCCTCAGTTCCTGATTGTTGCTACTGCTTAGACTCCCTTCCTCCTCTTCCTCTGAGCAGTTTTGCTTCAGCTCAGACCTGCCTTCCTCAGATCCCCCCAACCCACATTTCCCACACCCCCACTGCAGTGCTGCCCAGAGGTGGTGACCGTGTCTATACCTCTCCCCAGGCCTGTGGCTCTGGTTGCTTATTCCCTGACACCTCACTCAGCAGGCTCCCTGCATCCAGACATAGTGGGTGTGGTTTTGTGCAACACATATCTATAACTATGTAACATTTTTTTCTAGTGTTGTCCATCACTATTTGAGTAAAAGACCGTTTGAAGAATACCAAGAAAGCACATATTTTTCTCGATTTTTACAATGGAAATGGCTGGAAAGGTATATTTTAATTTAAAACTTAATAAGAACAAATAGTAACTTCTCATAATGTATAATGATTTTTGTCTACTTTTCCATCTGTCACAATACTACTAGAACTGTATATGATAGTTTATACAAAAGTTATTAATATGAGATACAGTAGATTGTAGACACCATGTTATATAATGTGTTCTAGTTCACTGGAAGCTGTTTTTGCTCATAAAATATGGTAGGGGGAAATGGCCTTTAGCCTACTGGTGCAGTGGCTGGAAAATAAAATGTATCTTAAGTTATACCAGGAAACAGGATATAGGGGCCAAGACTGCAAGAGGCCTCTGCTTGACCAACTATTAGCTGTGTGACCTCAGGCAACTGGCTGCACCATTCAGAGCTTCAGGTCCTAGTTTTGTACAATAGAGGAAATTACAGAACCTACCCTAAGATCACCTGTTGCTAAGTTCACCTGGAAAATGTGTGTAAAATACTTAGTCCAGCCAGACATGGTGGTGCATGCTGTACTCTCAGGTACTTGGGGGGCTAAGTGGAAAGGGCACATTCAAGTGCATGGGCAACTTAGTGGGATGCTGTCTCCAAAAATAAAAAGGGCCCAGGAATATAGCTCAGGGACTGTTCTGCATGTTGTGTTAGTGCTTTCAATTTTACTTTATTTTTGATTTTATTGTTACCTTTTTTCATGTTTTGGTACTGAGAATTTTGGTACCGAAAATATGTTATAGCCAGCACCAGCCCTTTTGTGTTTTCGTTTTGTTTTTTGATACAGAACTTACTTTATAACTTAAACTCTGACTAAGGCTGGCCTTGAACTTGCAGCAATCCTGCCTCTGGCTCCAGAGTGCTAGGATTACAGATTACTTATAGATTATACTGTACCTGGTATTTTTCGTTTTGAAACAGTGTCTTGCTAAGTTGTCCAGGTTGGACTCAAACTTGTGGTCCTCTTCTTTCATCTGGGGTTACCATGCCTGGCTCTAGTGTTTATCCATCATTATTTGAGTAAATTTCAATGAATCTTTTTTTTTTTTTTTTTTTTTTTTTTTTTTTTTTGGCAGAACCGGGGATTGAACTCAGGCCCTAGGGAAGCACTTATTCTACTGAGCCATCTCCCTAGCCCCTTGATGAATCTCAAAATTTTTCTCTTAGTGCTGGTGGAGAGGGTCGCTGAGGGGTTGGCAATCCAACAGGCTCCCCTGGTCTGGGTCCTCCTTTGAATAGTAGGCTCAGAGAAGGCTGCTGGGAGACCTAAGTAGGCTACAGTGTGATGTGGGACCTAAATTTTTATTTTTTATTTTTATTGCCTAGGCGGCCAGTAAGCAAGAATACTTTTAGACATTACAGAGTTTTGGGAAAAGGCGGATTTGGAGAGGTGAGTAACCACAGCAGGGTGAACAGCCCTTGTCCAGAGCAATCCACTGGACAGTAGCAGTGAGGCCACCGAGACAAGAGTGCCAGGTACTGTGTTAGCTTCTCCAGGGCATTTGTGTCCTTACTGCATTTGAGGAATAATTTCAGCCAGTTCTAAGGACAGAGATGGAATTTTGAGCAAAAGGTACTTTCCTGTAAACCTTCAAAAAAAATCCCTGATCTTTGTGAGTTTATCTTACCTTTCCTATTTCTGACAGGAGCTGTTTCCCTTGCTTGATGTTCAATCTCAGGCAGTTAACCAGCTGAAAGATTATTGTTTCCACACTATAAATTTCTGTTACTCCATTCCTCCCTTCCAAGTAGTAACTAGGCCCAGCGTCCAGGATCGGACAAAATTGGGCCTAAAGTGTGATATGGCTGCAGACATGTTTACTCTGTTTCTATAATTTAGGACTAGCCCTATAATTTATGTAGCTAAGAGTGCTTTTTTTTTTTTCCAGTTAAAGAAATGAAGTCTGTTTATCATTCTAGTGCTCTGGGAAGTTGAGGTGGGAAGATTGCAAGTTCAAGTCCAACCTGGGCAACATAGAAATGTAGCAAGGTCTTTTCTCAAAATGAAAAAAATAAAAAGCATGAGAGATACAACTTGGTGTGCAGGCGGGTGGGCGGATGCACGCACCCACGCACGCGGATGCACGCACCCACGCACACAAGAACACGCACGCGCGCATGCATGCACTGTCTTGCCTGCACTGGCTATAAACTGCTAGGCTCAAATGATCCTTTTATTTAAGCCTCCTGAGCAATGTAGACTGTAGGTGTATGTGTCACAAGTCTGGCTAGAGTGTATTATTAAATATTTAACCTGTTTATGTTTGGATACGTATATACTTTACCCCTATATCCAAAAGGCAATTTGGGAAGCTGAGCGGGGCTCTGAGGAGATAGCGAGCGGTTGGTGTTTCAGGCGCTCACTTTCCGGGGGGGGGGACCCCCCCCCCGGCGGGTAGCTAGCTGCTGGGGGGAGGAGGCAGGAACCGCAATGGCGCCTCAGAACCATGG
>PVKA01034587.1:0-23345 GCA_004027165.1 Ctenomys sociabilis | reverse complement strand
AAATGTGTATTCAGCTGTGGTTGGGTGGAACACTCTGTATATGTCCACCAGGTCCATTTGTTCCAAGCTCTTGTTCAGTTCTGCTACTTCTTTGCTAATTTTTTGTCTGGTTGACCTATCTTTTTGAGATAGGGGTGTGTTAAGATCTCCTGTTAAGATTGTGTTCTTAGACATGAAGTTTTTCATGTCCCTTAAGATTCGTCTTACATAGTTGGGTGCTCCTGTGTTTGTTGCATAGATATTTATGAGTGTTACTTCTTGCTCTTGAATTTTTCCCCTGACCAATATATAGTGGCCTTCTTTGTGTCTTTTGATCATTCTTGGTTTGAAGTTGAGACTGAGAACAGAATTCCTATTCCTGCTTTTTTCTGAGGTGCTGGGCATGTAGTATTGTTTTCCATCCTTTGACTTTGAGCCTATGAATGAGCCTTTTGAGTTAAGTGTGTTTCTTGTATACAGCATACTGTTGGATTTTGTTTCCTAATCTACTGTGCCAGTCTACTTCTCTTAATTTGAGAATTGAATGCGTTTACATTTATGGTTATAATTGAAATGTGCTGATTTATGTTTGTCATGATATGTGCCTGGTATTTTTACTCCTTTGTAAGCTGTGTTTAATTGACTGTCCTGTTTAGTGGGTTCCTTCCATTCTCATTCATGGAGTTCTGGTCATTGTGGTCTCTCTCTATAATATCTTTCAACAGCCTGTGAAGGGATGGCTTTGTCATCATGAAATTCTTTAGTTGTTGTTTGTCGTGGAAGTATTTCACTTCTCCATCAAATTTGAAAGAGAGTTTTGCAGGGTATAATAGTCTGGGCTGGAATTTGTTTTCATGTAGGACTTGAAGAACTCTGCTCCATGCTCTCCTTGCCTTCATTGTTTGTGTAGAGAAGTTGGCTGTAATTCTGATGGGTTTTCCTTTGAATGTGAGCTCCTTCTTCTCTCTAGCAGCTTTCAGTATATTATTTTTATGTTGGATTTCTGGGATCTTAACTATTATATGTCTCGGTGTGTTTTTACTTGGGTTGAGGTTATTTGGTGTTCTGTATGCTTTGGTGACCTGAATGTTGGATTGTTTCCTCATATTTGGGGGATTTTCTGCGATTATTTCTCCCGAAATACTTTTTATGTCATTTGTATTGACTCCTTCATTCTCGTTGATACCAATTATTCTCACATTGTTCATTCTGGCATCATCCTGCAGGTGATGGATTATTTTTTCCTGCATTCTCATTGTTTTTAGGAGATCCTTTCTCACCTTTTCACTAGCTGCTCCGGCATCTTCAAGATCTGAAACTCTGTCTTCGCTTTCACGCAGATGGTTTTGTAGACTCATGATTGATATTTTTAGTTCTTCTATATCTCTTTGACTGTGTTTCATGTGTTCTATTTCTTTTCTGTATTGCTCATTCAAGGAATGCCTCATGTTTCTGATCTCCTCAATTTTTTTATACATGTCTTCTTTAGAGGTAGTTATTAATTCTTTTTCTGTTGTTCTTATTCCAAGTTGGATTTCCTCTGTATATTTCTGGACTTGTTTCGGTATTTCAAATCCTATGACTTCAGAAAGTTCTTTTTTGATTTCAGAACTTATTTCTGCTTTGAGTTCCTCATGATCTTTCTGCTGTTGTTTCTTTGCTTTAGATGCTGTTAATTCATATATATCACCTTGAATAGTGCTCTCTGCACTTGTTCTGGGTGAGCATAGTTTTTCCACCCAATGTTTCTGGAATTCATTCTTTATTTCAGATACTATGTGTTCAAATATTTCTTTTTTAATTTGGGGAATTACTTCTCGTTTTATTTCCTCTATAGCTTTCTGCTGTTGTTCCTTTGCTGCTGTATCTGTTAGTTCATTCATTGCAGCTGAGCTAGTGTCCTCTGCCCTTCCTGATGGACTCGAGGTCTGGGATTGCATTTTTCCCCTTCTCTTTTTCATTTTGTATAGCACTGACCTTTGACCTTTGGTGTAGAGCTTTGGTGCAGCTATAACCTTAGCTTGTTATGAGATTCGGGTGCCAGTCTACTAAGTTTTAGATTTTCCAGATATGCCTATCCTGGATCTAGCTGTTGTGTTCAGTTCCTTTTTTGCTGCAGCTCCTTTGGTTCCCCTCTGTTGGTTCCCAGGGTCAGCCCTCCTGTGTCAGGCAGGTCATTTCTCAGGTGGGCGGGCCTGGGCTTTGGTGGGTCTTCTGGGATCACAAAAGGATAGTGGATGATCTTATTTACTGAGTAGGCTGTACTGGGTAGGCCAGCCTGTGCTGGGTCTGGGTCTACAGGCCGTAACCTGAGAAGGCTGGGAAAGGTCCCTCCAGTGCAATGGGCCTGGAGCCCTCACTCATAAGCCAGGCTGTGCTGGGTTTTGTTCCATGGCGTGGGACAGAGGATTGCTGAGAAATGTCCCTCAGGCGTGGCAGGCTTGGAGTTCTCACTCCAGGCCGACCTGCACTGGGTCTTGGGCTGTGGCATGGGAACGGTAATCACCTGGAAATATTTCTCTGGCACGGTGTGCCTGGAGCTCTCACCGGGCCATGGCGGTGGGGGGAGCAGGGAATTCCTGGGAAATGTCTCTTAGGCACACTACACTCACTGAACTTTGCTGCCCAGAGAGTCGGGGAAATTCCCACTTGCTCAGCGGGCTTTAAGGCAGGGGATCCGGGGAGGTGCTGGTGAATGGGTCCTGAGGTTTCAGGCTAGTCACTGACTTGAAGGGCTTGGGGGCAGGGATCGGGTAGCGCGCGTGGGAAGAAGCCAATGGCTCTCCCTCAGACTCATCACACTCTCACTGATCTGGGAAGCCTGGTGAGTCATGCAAATTCCCACTCGCTGGGAGAGCTTGGCGCGGGATCCAGGAGGCCGCTGGAGTCAGCCACTGTCTCACGCTGTGGGTCGCACTGTCTCGGGAGGTCTCTGGGGCTGGGCGGGCACGGGCGGGATGGAGAGTTTTATATTTTCTTATCTTAACCTCTCTCAAGCTTTTTCAATTTGGCTGCAAGTCCACATACACAAAAAAGCTTGACTAGTCCATATGTTTAAAGTTTCTCTTTCTCTTCTTTTTAATTTTTAATCAGTTCTGCATGCTTATATTTGATAATCCAAACAACTAATTTGAAAACATTAATATGCATCACAGCAACCACTGTTGAATTCCTATCATTTTGTTAGTGAAATTCTTTAACATTTCTAATGTATTTCTTGCTTTCCTTAAGAAAGAAAATAATTAAATGAGAATAAAAGTAATATAGCATATATATTTTTCTTATAAAGCAGGTTCTTCAAGCTAATTTGGGGCATGGTAGAACTATAGCTTGATGAAGTGAAAGGAGAGATCTTGAGTTAGGGTTTTGATTCTCCTTAGCTGTGTAGCCTTCAGCAACTTATTTTTTCCCCATAGTTATCTCCTCACCTGTAGACTGAGTATCATGAAAGAAACATCACTGTGTGCTCGCAGGTGCACCACGAGCACGAGCATCAGCTCAGGGGCAGTGCGTCCATGCTGGACGCCCGCTAGTTCTCTCCCATGCTTCCTGTAATGTATTCTGAAGACCTTGCAGTGCAATGAAATCTGAGCTGAAAACCATAATAATTACATTTTTGAACATGTTGCATAATTTCAATGATTGTGATTGGAGAAAATTGAAAGAACACAGGTTAATTATTTTTATTAAATTGTTTAGCAATTTAATTACTTCATTAAGGTAAAATGTATATACAATGAAGTTGGTACCATGGGTTAAGTTCTCGAAGCACTGTTCCATGTAGACATAAGCCACTCTCACCAACTTGGTCCTGCTGCCTTGCCAATGATGTTTGTGTGAGCTTTGGGCCGGCCTCATATTTTATGAACTACCCAAATATTTTATTGTCTATTTTTCACTATCGTGTAGTTTTTTATTAAAGCTTTTCATTTATTCTGAATTATATGTCAATAATTGAGGTTTAATAAAGTAATAAACAGTTTATAAATAACTTGTCTGCTACTCTGTGCACTGCTTTTCATTTTCTTAATGATATCCTTTGAAGGGCTGATGTTAATTTTGATGAAGGTCAATCAATTCTTTTTTTAAAATTGTCAAGCATCTTTTGCTAAGACATATTTGATTCCTTATGATTTCAGAGATATCTTCTCATATTTCATTTGTAAACACTGAACTCTCAAATTTCACATTTTGATGAATGATTCATCTAAAGTATTTGTTCAAAAAATAGTAATTTGTAGCAGTACATTTTCATGTACTCTGGATTTTCTCTAGTGGTAAAATTTTAATCTTTCCTTGAAATGAGACTGTGCTTATGAATAACCAGCCATTTTGGGGTTCATAATGTGATCTTTCTTAAAGTACATATGCTTTTCCTCCTATTTTTTTTTCTTTTCATTTATGTATTTGGTACAGGGTCTCACTAGACCTCTCAGACTCATAGTGATTCTCCTGTTTTCAGCCTCTCCAGTGCTGGGATTACAGGCATGCGTCACCACACCCAGACTCACCTGCTAGGCACACCCCAGGGACAGGGCTGGCGCAGCATGAGGGCCCAGGAATCAAACCCTGATCCCTGTGCTTGCCAAAGCAGGTGCTTAGTCTGCTGAGCTATCTCACCAGTCTCCTGAGTACATATGTTTCTAATCCTCCTTGGTGGATAGTTGCCTTATAGTCTCTGAAGTGTGATTCATCTAGTAGGCATTTTACTTTGTATCTCTAACACTAAAATGAAACAAAAGAAATAGAACACAATGTTTGTTTCACACTAGTGCTTCACAAAAGTTTGAGGAACAATCGTAACAATTTTATGGAAAAAGTGATTTGAGTTTTTAGAACTACCTAGATGTAGTCAATAATGAAGACCTTTACACTTTATCCCTCAGGAATCTGCTTACAGTATCTAAACTTGTACACACTGGACCTCAGATTTCAAAGGACGGTTCATTTCATAGTATCAAATACATCAAGTCACTTACATAGCATTTTTTGTTAATTTATGCTAGAATGAAAATACGTCCAAGATCTCCAATTATTTTTGCATTAATTTTCAGAAAACAGTGATTTCTAAAGTGGAAAATAAGAGGAAGTACATTTTATTTCTCCATAATGAAAAATATTAAACCAATGTAAGAAAATGGCCCGTTTAAGCGGCCTAAACTTTGTCACTTTTCGCTATGCTCCCCAAAGTTGTTTTTGAAATGTGCCAGTTTTATGTGTCTCTTATTTCTACAAATCTGTATCTTGACTAAATAGGTATCAGTTTGACACTATGTTCACTATTAAGACACCAAGTTTTTCATGATGTCTACCTAATTTTATGTATTTAACCTGAGTGCAACTATCGTATTCTACTATCTGATATAATTATACCCTCCTGTCCATGAACCTGCCTGAAAGTCTGGGTTCTGAACTAAAGTTCCAGCCCCCTTACCTGCTGGAGCACTACACAAACTGTAGTCAGTGAGCAGAGGGTCTCCTGCATGAGCCTTATCAGTCTGACACCAAAATAGGCCTAATCTGGAAATCGCTACTCATTTGTCAGAAATGTTGATCCTTCTGCTTTCTTTCCAAATGATTCTAGGAGTTACCCAGACACTCAGCTTTCTCTGGACAATACCCCATATATACCCAAATTCTTCTTTTTCCTAATCTGTAGGCCTGACATCGCAGCTCCTGCTGCCATTGATACAAAGGATAAAACTTCTACCCATACCTTTCTCCCTCCACCCAAACTTGTGGTAGCTTTATTTGCAGGCTCCTGTATGCCTAGAGAGCCAGCACTTGATGCCCAGGATGTTGATGTGTCCACACTCCAGCTCAGCATTGGGCCACCTTGGATAGTTACAGCCAAATGCTGCATTGAGTTTTTATACACTTTTTAAACTTGGCTTTGATATCCTGATGCTTGGCCTGGTTCTGGTGAGCCTCACTTTAGAGCAACAGTACACGACCTGACTGCAGGAGCTGCAGATGTTCCCAGAGGAGAAACCAGTCCTCCAACCAGGAGAGCCTAATGATGTTTGTTTCCACTCTGGCTTGCACCCTTTCCTTTCTCCTACCACCAGGATGACTGGTGCGCTATGCTCAAGAAGAAGAGCTAAGGGTGGCCGGAGCTTGCTGGAGGGAAGCCCCAAGCAAACTAGGAGCCTGTGAGTTGTAGTTCGATCCATTTCTCAGTATTGCTTGTTCTTGTCTGAGGTCAAACTTAAAAATGTTTACCAAGGTGTTTAGTATTATGGGTAAGCATCATTCTCCTAAAGAAGTGGCTCCAAACAACAGCATTATACATTTTACAACCTCTAGGGGTTGAACTCCATTCCACTACTTAAATCATCAATAAAAATCCCAACTCACAAAATGAGGTTTATCCAACGGATTGATAGATTTCACTGCAAAGTCATACAGAAAAAACAAAAAGCAGATCATTTCAAATATTAAAACCTACAAAAACAATGGTTTTTTAAAAAATAATTTTTTCTGTATTTCTTTTGTTTGATTAACTGTATCCTGTTATCTTTCTATTTGGGTAATGTTGTTTGGTAGCTCAGTTATTGACTATTTCCACTAGGCAGTTCTGCATGTCAAAGAAATAAGTTAAATGAACCCATCACGACAAGTTTCCTGAAAGCAAAGTGCAGTTAGTGATCCAGCTGAAATTTTAATTCATGGGATGCCAACTATGCATTAATTTTCTGGGCTGTGATTGTTTCATTATCTGAAGGATAGCTTAAGAAGATACATGGTACAAAAAATTAATTCAAAGCCATCCTTCCCTTTTCTGGTGTGTATGTTAAGCAATACACATTTGCGCACAGATCCACATGATGCTCGTGGGTCCTGGTGAGAGGGAGCCCCAGGGAGCTCTCTGCATCCTGCCACACAGCTTCTCTGGGTGCTTTTAATCTCAGCCATGGGTAGGACAGCAGCTAGGATTGTTATGTTTTTCTCCCAATAATGATGCAAATTTAGCCAGATATTGAGACAGTCGTATGGTTCATCTATCATGACCACACTGAAAGGAAAACAGTGGAAAGGTGGCCTTTTATCCTCAGATATCCAGTTCTCTTTCCAAATAGCCTCAGCTATGCAAATGAGATGAACCTGGAGATGTATTTGGAAACTCACAGTAGAGTTCCAAATTTAGGGACATTAGCACAGCAAGGGAAAATTCCAACTAGACAAAAGCTCTTTTAAGATCAGTAAGCTCTTAGCTCAAAAATATTTATGTTCCTCAAAGTAATAAAATCTACCTAATAATGGAAAGGTCTAAATGTACTAAGAAAAGTATACCTGAAATGCAAAGGAGATAGAATTTACAGAACATAAAAAAATTGTAATAAAAATGTCTATTATAAAAAATAGGAACCAAAACTGGGTGTGGTGGTGCAGGCCTATAATCCCAGAGCTGGGGAGGCTGAAACAGGAGGATCACTGCGAGTCTGAGCTGCATAGCAAGACCCTGTACCAAATACATACATAAATAAAAAGTGTATTTTTAAAAAGTAGGATGGAAATGCACAAAGAAAATATTTCAGTAAAGTCAATCCTTAAATATTTTTGTGGACATAAGTCATTGGTGCACTCTATGAAGATGGGAGCACAGGAAGATTGTGCTGTCTATTTACATCATTTAACTGCCATCATCTATCCTGAACACTAATTTGTTGTCTGTAAGCAGAAGAAATATTTTCAAAGAATGTCTCCATAGTTTTCACTAGTCAGTAAAAATAAGTGATAATGATTTTCATCTATATTATCCAATGAAAGAGCAATGTTTTGCTTCTGTTGCAGTGTATCATGGGGCAGATATGTTGCCATGTATCAGGGGCTGCAGGTCTCACTTTCATGACAGCCTTTTGAGTGAGAAAGGAAGAATCAGTTTGGCTTTCTCCTTCTTTAATTTAGCAAATGCAGTTCCCATCACAAATGACTGTCAAATGGCCTTTGAACAGAGTAACAAATGACTTCTGAACCTAGTTTTCACTGGCAGTCACCTGCTCCCACCAGCTAGGCTTGGGACCTCACCTGGGTTTGCCTAAGTCTGGTTTTTAGTGAGGACAGAGGGAGCCACTCCTCATGGGAGGGAAGCAGGAGAGGTTAGTTGATGGTGAATGAATTTCTCCCACACACTTCCACTAAGGTCTCTGCATTTCAGAGGCTGTTTGCAGGAATGCTGATGAAGCCAATGCCCCTTCTGTAACCTCAGCCCTCCATCACTGGCATTCACACCATAAGAGAAGAATAACATTATGTCCGTTGCAGGGAAATGGGTGAAAGTAGAGAGAGTCATGTTAAGAGACACAGACCAAACCCAGAGAGTGAAACACTGCATTTTTCTCTCCAGTGAGAAATCTGAGGGTGGAGGGAGAGAAAAGAAAAAATATTAGAGATGAGGAAAGGGTCTGGAGAGGGTCTGGATAGAAATTATCAAAGTGTGTTGTGTGCATGTGGTAATATAACAAAGAGAAACCCATTATTTTGTGTAAGTAATTTACATTAACACATTTCTTTAAAGGATAAACCTAAAAAGTGAAGTAAACAGATGAGTTAGAAACTGTCTAGCCAGTGCTGACGTTAAATATTGTCCTTTCCCTTCTTCCTCCTTGGGAGCTGGATGAGCAAAGAAATGAGGCAGTCCCAGGGGTGCAGTGAAGTTTCAGCTCTTTAAGAGGAAGGACACATGAATTGAGTTCACAAAATGCAAAGCACTCATGGGAATGGTTACATAAGAGCTTGGAGTCCAATATCAGTTGCAGCCTAAAGTACTTAATCATGCCTCTGTCAAGAAGGATAGTCATCCAAGTGTTACAGCCCTTCCAGGAGAAAACTCCCCATGTAGGAAGCTTCCTGAGCATAGGTGTGTTCACCTAAGCCTCGATAGAGTTCACCTCAACCTGCTGCTTGATAACTGATACACCTCAAACCCAGCTTTTCTGGGGTTCTGTCCCTTCTCTTCTTCCTCTATGTCACACTTCCTTTGGCTACGAAAAGGGAGGGAAGAATTAGTGCTATGGCTGTTCAGCAAGTAACAACAATATTCGCAGCACAAAACAACAGGCATGGGACATCCCTGGTCTTGCACCAGGGGAGATGGAGGCCAGTGTTGCTTCAGCTGCAAGGATCTGGTTCTGACAGACCTGTGACTCTGAGCTCAGGCTGAGGGAACAGGCACAGTGGTGCACTTGCATGCTCTGGATCCTCAACCAGATCGTATCCTGTGTGAGACAGTGTCTTAGCAGCATGCTGGTGACTAGATTGAGCCGTACAATCTGGTCAAACTTGCCGATACTTTTGACCTGCAGAAAATGGCCTTTTCTATGATCCAACCTAATCACTCTCACCTGACAGTTCAACTTCATACCTCAGTCTCCAGTGAGTCCCAGTGTGACCTGAAAGATGGTCATGCATGCACATCCTTAACTGTGTACGAGTCACAGGCTTCCATCATCCTTAACCTTAGAGCCCTTTGAAAGCTGCCAGGGGCTAGCTAAGGGGCTTATGTGCTCCTTCAAAGTCAATGACTCATTTTAAAATTACTACAGACTGAGCTAACATTAGTTCCCTTAGAACTAAGAAGTTCATAAGAAACAAATAATCTATGCAGTTGGAGGGATTAATATAGACATAACCACTTATAAGCATAGTTTTAAGTAGTTTTGTGGCTGGTATTTTAATATTTCTATATTTTGAGTGAAAATCTGCTCTAATAATCAGCTTCTTTTTCAATTTTACAAGTTGACAAAAATAAAAATTACAATATTCAAGGTTAAAAATCTTACACTTTCAAACACATACGCATTATATTCATTGTAGAGGGGCAAACCCAGTGGATTAGCACATGTACTACCTCTTTATGCTTGTGCTAAAAACACATAAAATGTACTTGCTTAGTAAATTACAACATCATTCTCAACAAAAGTCACCTGAAAGTATTCCTGAAATTGCTCCTCCAATTTAATTGAAATTTTATATACATTGACCACTGTCTCCCCAGACTCACCCCCTCAGCCTAAACCTTGGTAACTGCTTTTCAATTCTACTTCTGAATTGAATTCTGTAGGATCCACACCCAGGAGACATTTCAGGGTGCTTCTCTTCCTGTGCCATCAGCTTCAGTATTTAGAGAGAAGCAATGCAGAGGTGGGAAAGTGTGGCCTTAGACCTAATCCCTTCGAAAACAAGTTCTTCCATGTGATTGAGTCCAAAATAACTTCCCCTCCCAAATCTGCTTAAAATAAATTAATGCAATCAAGCTCACTCCCTTAATGTCCTTGTGTTGACAAAGGGTTGGCTTTCACCAGTCTTTTTTTAGCCACTTAGCTGATGAACCAGAGCAGAAGGCACAACGCATACTTTCCACAGCAACTGACTCCCAGGAGGAATGTCCCCAGTAAACATTAGCAGTAAACATTAGCAAAGCCAGTCTAATGACAATGACATGTGTCTCTTCTACAACTGCTAGAAAGGTAGGAACTTCTCCACAGAGGGGTCCCCCAGGCATGATATTGAGGACCTCAATAATATTATTTCCATCACCAGTGTGAGATTTGGGGTCTTTGGGAATTCTGAGTCCCAGATTCAAGAGAATAGGCTTCTTCAGGTACAGAAGCCAAATGCATAGATTTTGAAATTTATATCTTGAATCTCCGGCCCACCATGTACTTGTTTTATGATGTTAGACAACTTGTCCAGCCTTCTATGGGTCAGTATTTCACATGATAAATGTAAGAAATCAATAATATGGCAGTATGAGAAGTAATGAACAATTTCATGGGAAGTGAGTACCTTGTTACTGGCTACACAGTGAGAGCACAATTATGAGCAAAAGTCCCTTAGTGAGGGTGGTGTATAATTGGGAAACTAACCCATGCTTTTTATGCAGAGATTATAGCAGTTAGAAACTGGTGGCACTAGATGCTATTGTTGTCATAGAAAAGTATGAATTTGAGAAATTTGTTTCTGCTACAAAAGAATTTAATATTTTCATAAAGAACAGTTTAATGGTATCAATTTTACTTTTTTCCCTTAGAAATGACCCGTTTTCAAATCATCCATGTCTCCTAGACTTATGGTTTCTTGTACCCTGCCTTCTCTACCTATAGATATAAGTAATTCTCCAGGAACAAAAGAATTGGCATGAGCACTTATTGAATGCTTCCATGCAAACTTACTTCCTGTCCATTTCATGTTCATAAAAAGCCAGGAGATAGGTGTCATTGTCAGTGTCACTTAATGGGGACAGAAAAGCAGGAGGTGTGGATTACTCAGATGGACAGCTCAGATATTACTTGACATATGCACCAATCTGCCTGTCTTGTATCATCACATATCCAACTAAAATCTCTTTAATTTCAGAACTGTATGTTCTTCATTATCCACCTCTTACTGTCTTATTTCTTCTGCATTTCAAGAGACGCAATAAAAAGTAATCATGTAAAGCAGAGGGCATATTAGATGACCACAGTGTGCAATGCAATTTGGCCAGATCCCAGTGCTGGAATTTGATTCTTCGCTCTGCTTTCATTGGACTGCAAATGCTTCATCCCCCCACAATAACACCACAAGCCTTGATTGCACCCCATAGTGGGGCTTTCTGCACAGGAAATGAGACAGCCAAAACAAAGAACAAAGTAAGTTCTTTTTCAACACCTCCATACTTGTCTCCAGGTCAGATGTGTTAGGTACTTCACATATTTTTTCTTTTCTCAAGAACTTGAACTCTTGTTATGGTAGATGTTAGGCAACTTTCCCACCTTATGGTACTATTGGAATATAGAAACTGTTCTTTATCTGAAAGTCAAAAAGCCATATATTCCCTTTTCTAAACTCCCTTATCACAGGGAACACAAGTAAAAGGCACCAACAGAGCAAATCCAGTGTACCGCTAGTGTAAGGCTCAAAAAGCATCCTCTCTGACAAGAGACAGTAAAACTCAACTCTGATGGGGTGGTGGCCATCATCAACCTATGGCAGTAGTGGGCACCATCAGTGGAAGTAATGCCAATACCAATGTCCAGAGACCAGCACTAATGAGGCTCTCATAGGAGTGATTCTGTACTGGATCTTAGTTGTAGTTTTTGCTGTTCAGTCCACCTTAAAGGCTGGCAAATTTATGTACTTCATTCTCTAAACTGCTGAGCTCTCTAATGATCCTCCTTTCTTTTGCTTAGCCAGTGTGATAGATTATCTGTCAAGAGAGTAGTTATTCAGGCCAGAGCATCTATGTCTTTCTTACATAAATTAGCAGGTCTTTTCATCATATAATGGTATCACCTTTCCTATTCCTCTAGTCTGATACTATTTCCTGACATGCTAAGACCAAAATGCAATGTCAGAAATCATTCATTTCCCACTTCCAAGCCAGAGTGGCAGAAAACTTGCAAATTTTCGTTTTTTGCCTTGGAATTCTCTCCAGCTACTATCTAAATAGGGCCTGGCAATCCTACTGACAACTGAGCAGCCACCTGTGCAGTCCAGTGGAGAGTCATCCCTGCTTAGACTTCCCAGGCATGGCAGCTGACTGCTCTGTAGAAGATATAAGAAACACCACTAAAATGAACACTGAGCTGGCCAAATAGCTCAACAGATTAAAGAGCCTGTGAGCAGGCACAGGGGCTGCGGTTCAATCCCTAGGCCTTCCTTGCTGGCCCCACCACCCATGAACATGGAGACAGCAATTGAGACTGGCCATAGGGTGCACGCCTATAATCCCAGCTCTTGGGAGGCTGTAAACAGGAGATAACTAAGAGTCCGATCTAGTAGTGAGACCCTGAACACCCTGTAGACCCTGCCCTAAAAAAATATAAAAAGAAGAAAGAAAATGAGCCCAGCCCAAATTCCATCCACTGGAGTAATCAACTTAACAATTCATTCTTGTTTTTAAAATAGTACCTTTGGGGGATCTTGTTATGCAGCCAAAGCTAAGTTACATATTAGACATTAGAAGGTTTCTAATATTTGCACCTAAGATTGTGCTGCCTTGTTTAAGCCTCCAGTGAACACTAATTTGGTGTCTATAAGCAGAAGAAATATTTTAAAAGAATGTCTCCATAGTTTTCAGTAGTCTGTAAAAATAAATAAGTGACAGTGATTTTCATGTATATTATCGGATGAAAAAGCAATGTTTCTGTTTTTTATTTCCTTTTGCCTTTATAAAGGTTATTATTTCAAATGAATTCAGGCAATCCACGATGAAAAATGGTTTGCTTGAAGACAATATTCATTTCTAGCCTAGAGAATAATCCACAACAGGTATGTAGCAAGAATGTAAGCACATAAAATGATTCTTAATGGTCTAAAAAAAGGCCTTATTTATTTATTATTTATAAAATACAGTTCTATTAGAAAAATTTGTCAGATCTTTATAAATACTGTAGGATCAATTAACTACAGTCACCATTTAGTAGATAGGATTTTTCTTTTAAGTTGAAGTGTATTTGATGAATTAAACATAAAATTACATATACATGTATATTTATTTATGGCATAGAATATGATATTTTGATCAAGGTACATGTTATGTAGTGTTTAAATATGTTTAAATATGTTATTTATTTATTTATTCATTCACTTTCTGTATGTTGTACAGTGTTTCACTACACAACTCAGACTCATAGTGAGCCTCCTGTTTTCAGCCTCCCTGGTCATGGGATTGCAGGTGTGTGTCACACACTGGGTGTCGGTGGCCAGCTCAGCACATGCAGGGACCAGGCAGAAGCAGTAGATAGTGCCATGGCTCGAACTCCAGTCCCTTCATTTGCCTAAGCATGTGCTTAGTAGGCTGAGCTATCTCTCTAGCCCTTTACATATTATTTATAAATACCAAAAAATCAACTAAAGATTAAGATTGCTTTGTTTTAATTTTTATAGATATATAATAATTTATTGAAACTGATTTTAATGTTTCTCAATAGCCTTGTATGAAAGATTTGGTCAACACACTGCAACACTGCAATACTATTGGGAGATGGATGAACCTTTGAAAGACAGAATGAGCCAAGTGCCTTTTGAAGCTGAGGCAGGAGAATTACAAGTTCAAGCCCAATGCAGATAATTTAGTACAACTTTGTTTAAAAAAATAAAAATAAAAATGGCTGATTGTGTAGCTTAATGCAAAGGCTCTGGATCCAATAGAAAAAAAATTTGCTTCTTTTAACTTTATTTCTCCAGCTCTTTACTCACAGTGACAGAAACCTGAGAAATAAAACATTAATCAGATGCACTTAATGTCTCAGTTTTCAAAATCATAAAAAATAAAAAAGGAAGGTATTGATTTTTATCCATACCACCAGATAAAGGGGCACTATTTGTCTTCATTTTGTTCCTTACTTTGAGCAAGATGATTATTCCAAGTACATCCAGCCAATTATCATGATCCTTGGGATTAACTTACTCATCAAAAGTTATTTATAGTTCCCAGCGCAGTACCTCTGGTTCCTTCATGATCATTTGTGGATAGCCAGAGAGCAGCACTAATCTGAGTCACCCGATTGCTTCCTTTCTAGCTGAAAAGTAGATGCTAACACTTTGTCATATTTTGTTTCTTAGAATGTCAATGTCTTCTCTATTTAGAGTCCTGATTGGGTATATGTTCTTTTTAAAAAAAAAAAAAAATTGTGCTTTTTGTCAGCATTGTTCCTACTTAAACTGTCCCACAGACAATTGAAAGTGCTCACTGGCTAGCATTCCTAAATACAAAAGAGTTTTATATGACGATGAAAAAATGTGCACTAGATAAGCTTTGTCCAGGCACAAGTTACAATGCTCTTGTTTCCTACAGTGAATATACCAACGATATGTATTGAAAACATTGTCTTAAACCAAAACACAAATAGTAAAGCAAATTTATGGAGCAGTCAGTATATGAAGAGACTGGCCCTGCAATCTCCCTAGGAGCAATGACTCATTATGTACTAAGTCAATGTTTGTGTGACTTACTGGAATATTACTTCTGCAGATACTGCATTTACTGTATATTATGCTGCTGTTCAGTCACCAATAATTCCTAATATCTAAACAAGTAGCTAACAAGCAATTTCAGGTCTATTTTAAGGCTGAAAATTTATATTAAATTAAATTATGAAAGCCAAAAATATAATATTAGATTAAAACATCTTAAAGATCCTCATCACTCTGTTAATTTTGATGGATAAATCAGTACAGTGAAACAGAGGAAAGTACCATGGTCATTATGAAACAGCAAAAAATCAGAGGTATCTCTATTTCCCATATGTTGCCCACTGAATTGCATGATACCATGTGTGAAGTTCCGTAAATGTTACTCAAGCTACTGATGATTGATGAGCCATGAAAGGTGAGAGTACCTATAGGTCAACACTGGGCAGGTCAGTGGCCCAGGCTAACCACAGTTAAGGGCAACATCTCTCTTTGATACTATCCTCTGACCCAAGTTCAGTACTTACTTAAGATAGCCCCTTAAAACAGAATAGCAAAGCAGCCCTATATACATGAAAAACAAGAAGAAATTTACTAAAACAGGTTAGTCTGAACTCAAGAAAATCAAAGTTTTATACCAGTGAGGCAAACATGAAATCAACAAAAACAAAGTTAAGAACGGAAGATGTTCCAAATTCCAGATGAAAAGAAACTAAATGGGGCCCTTATGTGACCACACATGACAAGAAATGCACCCTTTGCAGAAATAGTTTGTAAAAGTCACTAAGTAGACAACTTCAGTGCATAGCAGTAAAAGGAGATCCAACTATTTGGTTATAAGAAATCACAGTACAATGCTCAAGTGCCCAGATTCTACCCCAAAAATGAAAGAAAGAAAAAGAAATATGTAGAATGTACAAAAGATCAGAAAAATACATCACGTTTACAAAAATAAGTACATATATTGACCAAAAAAGTTCCTCGGGAAACACAGATTTTGGATGTACTACACAAATACTACAAATCAAAGAGCTAGAGGAAGCTAGGAAAATCATGTATAAACAAATAAAGACTATCACATAAAGGTAATAACTATTAAAGAGCAAAATAGCAAGTCTGGAGCCAAAGTATAGAGTAGCTATAATGAAGAAAATAATTAGCAGAAGGCTGCCACAGTCAATTTGAATTAAGGAAGAACAAATCTGCAGTGGTCAATATCAAGCTTAACTGCATATGCATATGGAAGTCTGAAAAGGAGAACAAAGGGAAAAGACAAATAAATCACGGTCAAAACCTCATGATATTGATAAAGAACATAATGAAGTACATCTATGAAATTTAACAACCCTGAGCACTATAAATTCAGGAAGATTCAGTTATATGTGATGTACAATTCAAAAACTAGACTTAAAACACATTATAACTAAACTGTGAAAATAAAATGGTAGGGAACACTGGAAACAGCAACAGAGAAGCAACTTCAGATATTCAGTAGGATGGAAAAATGATTTATCAGCAGAAAGGATGCAATCTAGAGTGTAGTAAGGTGATAATAAAAGTTACGAAAGAAGAACAAGAGTCAATTGTGAATTATTTATTTGACAAAATTATCCCTCAAGACTAAAGAAGTTGAGTGTGGTGTTGTGTGCCTGAAATCCCAGTACTCAGGAGGCTGAGGCAGGAGGATTGCTAGGAGTTTCAGGATAGCCTGGGCTACAAAGTGAGTTCAAGCCCAGCCTAAACTACACAGCAAGTCCCTGTCTCACAAAAGCCAAATGAACAAATAAATAAGACATTAACACATTGCCAGAAAGGCAAAAGCTGAGGGATGTCTTTCCTACAAGGGATTCCTTCTGAATGAAACCATTTCCCTAACTGAAGCAACAAAGAAGTACAGATAATGATAAAGATAACCACATAAATTAAATGAAAAACACGGTATTTTTAGCTTGAAAATTCACTTTTTCTTTCCTCCAAGATTTAAAATACGAGTATATGAAAGTAGTTCTGAGTCTGTGCTATTTGGCAGCAGGTGTATTTTCAAGCTGGAGCCACCTGTGCACACAATATGCACACGAACGCTGTAAAGTTCTCTCAGGGTTACCACTTTTAAAAACTGCCATTAACAACTTTCTATTTAGTACCCATAAAGAGCCACGGGGTTCTGCGGATAGATATTCATGGCTGAGTTACTACTAGTCATTTTTGCCCATATCACCTTTGTCAATATTTTTGCATTGTATTTCCTAGTGGTGCTGTATTCCTTTGCATTAAGTCACCAGACGAATTCTCACTCAACTTTACAATTTCTAAAAAAATTCAATGCAAGCAAACAAAAAGCAGAAACATGAAAAGACAAGGTAAAAAATGTCTCCAAAACACTCAAGTTCACCAAAGCTGATCCAGGAGGAGGAAATCGCAAGCTACACAGCACTTGCGTAAGTCTAAAGGCTACTAAATGCAATCAGAAGTGAAAAAATGAAGTCACAACGGATACTCACAAAATCCAGAAAAAAATATTAGCTGATACTTCATAATCATATATGTCAAAAACTGGAGAACTCAGAAAAGATGGAGAGTTCCATAGCTGTACACAAATGGCCAAAAGTGAACCAAGAAAGTTTAAAAATCTTGGACCATCTAATAACAATGAAATTGAAGAAGTGATTTAAAAACAACCAAGTAAAGCCCATGACCTGATGGATTCCCAGTTGAATTCTATAATAACTTCAGGGAAGACCTAACAGCTGTACTTCTAAAACTTTTTTAATGAAATTGAGAGTCAAGGGGTACTTCACAATAATTAGTAATGCTAACATTATCCTGATCTCAAAATCAGACAAGGATCATATTTTTTAAAAAGACAACTATAGACCAGTTTCTCTAATGAACATGGTTCTGAAAATCCTTAGTAAGATACTAGCAAACAGAATGCAACAAACCATTGAAAAGATCAATACACTATGACCAAGTTGGCCTAGTTGTCTTTTTTTCCCTAAAGAAAATAGGTGTAGAAGCACTTTACCTCAATTTGATTACAGTGACTTCTGAGCAATCCACTGTCAATGTCATGTCAAATGGGCAAAAGCTAAAAACCTCCCCTAACAAATTAGGAACAAGACAATTATGCATTATCATCACTCCCATTCAACACAGTCCTCAACACAGTCCATAGCACTCAGGTAAGAAAAAGAAATACAGGGGATAAACAGAGGAAAAGAGGAAGTAAAATTTTTATTTGTAGATGATATGATCCTTTCCTTACAAGATCTACAGTAAGTGTTCTATCAAACACTCCTAGGATTCATAGCTGAATTCAGCAATGTAGCAGGCTGCAAAATCAACTCACCAAAATCAATAGTGTTCCTATGCTAAGAAAGAATTCATTGAAAAAGCCATAAGGAAAACAATACCATTCACAATAGCATAAAAATCAAATAATTAGCGATTAACCTAAGAAAATAAAAGGCCCTTACAGAGAAAATTAAAATTATAACACTCTGAAAGAGAAAATTGAGCAAAACATCATAAAATGGAAAGATACCCCATGTTCCTAGGTAGGCAGAACAGACATAATCAAAATGTCTATACTTCCAGAACTGAATACATACATATATATATATATTTTAGTGCAACCCCAACTAAAATACTAATGCCATTGTTCAGCAAGCTAGAAGAAAATATCTTAAAATTTACATGGGACCAAAAGAGCCCCAGCATAGCCAAAGGAACCATATTAACAGAAACTAAGCAGATGTCATTACACCTCAGACTTGAAGTTTTACTATAAAGCTACAGTAATTAAAAACTGTACAGAACTGGTGCAGAAAGAGGCATGAAAGTCAAAGGCACAGAATGGAAGATCTGAAAACAACTCCCAGCCTCCTGCCATCTACATGAAAAAGTGCCTAACTTTTTTGCTTGCAATTGGAACTCTGCAGCCTCCTCTTCTCTCAGGCTTTAGAAAATGAATGGCAAAACTGTACACTATCACTAAGTACCTGACCAATATCACAGATCTGATCAGTATCATAGAGTAAACTCAATGAGTAGATTCTGGAGATCAATGTAATCATGAGAAAATATCATTCTGTAAAGAGGAACTTTACTTATAATGCCGGAATAGAACAGCCCTTCTAAGCCTGCCTCAATATCTACAAGCCATAAAAGGAAAAAGAAATTCATACATTGCACTAAATCAAACCAGAGTTTATGCATGACATAAAATAGGGTAGAAAAACAAGAGTCAGGACAAATTGGGAAAAACATATTAGCAATTCAATCAAAAATATGTATGTCCTTGATATATCACTGTGCTATAGTTAAGAAAATCAATAATTTACTAAAAAAAAGTGAAAGGGAGCTGCAAATAGACTTGAGAACAGAAGAAATATCAATGTGTCTCAAGACAGAAGAGCCTCGGTATCACCCCAGCTAGGAAAATTCTTTGTAAAGCTATTCTTCAGTACCACTTCTTTCTCACAAGTCTGCAGAACACGAAGTCCAATAAAAGACTATTTTGGTAAGTGGTAGAAGGCTTGGAATAACCTCATGGAAGCTAGTCCTGTATGTCACTAGTGAAAACACATTTTTCCTTTTGCTCAATAATCCTACTTCTGGGTATTTTACACACACACACACACACACACACACACACACACACACACAGCTGCTAAAGTATTCATTGATGTATGTGGAAACTTCTGTATTTTCAGTATGCAGCAAGTTCAAATCTATTCAAGCATCCAGGAATAAGGCTCTGTTTAAACAAGTTATGATCCAGTCATAGAATAGTAAAAATACTCTGTAATTAAAAATAATAAATTAAAAAAGGAATCACTGCATGTACTAATATGGAAAAATGTTCAAAGTTCATTAATGAACTTAAACATTTAAGTTCATTAAATGTTTGCAAGGGGGTGCATGGTATGTCATCATTTGTATTTTAGAAATGAGAGGAGGAAAATATATCAGTGTTTCCAACCCACATAACTCTTCTGGAGAGGACATTCAAGATACTTCATGCCGCATGATTGACTGGTGGACCTTTCCATTCAGGGATCAGGGACCAAGGATTATCCTCACTCACTGGAACCTGTGTCACAAGAGTTGCCAAATATTTTTAATACTCTTGCTAGGTTTGGACAAATAGGATGGTGAGAGATGACGGAAATGAACAGCAGAAGCTTTGAGCATATATGTGTATATATATTAAGCAACACAACACTAATTAAATGATATATATGCACACACTTATTACATTATATATATATATTACATATATATATATATATATATATATTTCCATGCATGCATGCATGTTGTGTGTGAGGGAGAGAGAGAGAGAGAGAGAGAGAGAGAGAGAGAGAGAGAGAGAGAGAGAGAGAGAGAGAGAGAGAAACAGAGCTGCAGATTTCATTCTACTGGGCCCATATAATCATGCAGCCCACCAGCGATGCTAAACCTTTACCACTCAACATTGAATATACCTGTTTCTCAAAGTCAGTGGCTCAACTCAGCAGCTGCTGAACAAAGCTGCTGCTCCAAGTAATAAACTTCGGCGCAGCATAGATAAGATGTGAATATCTCTTAACCCCAATCTTTCTAGGATTTCCGCTAAGCCTGGATGACTTTTGCTGTAGCAATGCACTCTAAACCATGAAAAGGACTCCTAGTATGATATTAAGCAAGGTACAGATGCTTTGCCAGATTGTGATTAAGGGTGAACCGGTACATCGCCATCTCCACACCAATCACTGCACAGGAGAGCGCGAAGTGAGAGGAGGGATCCCAGTGTGTGGAAAGTGAGGGGTGCAGGAGCTGAGGCCACCCCACTACACACAGAGAGAGACACACAGATGGAATAAAAGGGAATTCGCATTAATCTGGCTTAAAATTGAGTATCATCCAAACAGCTGCTTACTTTCCTCTTCTTAAACTAGCTGGTCCTTACTAAAACTGCGTTTGTTCCTCTACTTTCCAGCTTTGCGAGGATTTCCTAGATGCACTACCTTACTGAGCGCAACATCGTCGCTGCCATCAGCTGAGATGGCTGCATTTCATCAGGACAGGGGACCAGACTGATAGCACCACCGTTGATAGTTTCTAAATCAAGAACTGAAGTCAGTCATCGTCAGTAACTCCTGAGGAAAGCTGCTATTTAAGTAACAAAGCTGCCACACGACTATTCAGGTTCCATTGAAAACAAAATACAATCTCTCTAGAAAATTCGCTCTTTGAAACCAGTAGCCATAACATTAAAGAAAACTGAAGTTGGCTGGAGGGTAATGTGGAATAAGTGATTTTCCTTTAATGCCAGGATGAAACAAATTTCCACTGTTACTGCTGATACTTAGACCATGTTTGAAAATGAAATATCATTATAAGTCAATTGTCCAGATAATTCCAATTCAAATCCACAGTTACTTGACGTGGGAATTGCACAAAAACTTACTGTCGGAGCTCTCTGAACTGAACTCTGCAAATATGTTGAGCACATGCTCCCCATATAATCATTCTTAAAGTGTACCTCCATGTGGACCCACACAGAGGGTTGCAGACATTACTAAACATATGAGACAATTCCTTCAAATAATCATGCAAAACTAAATATAAATGTTGTGTTAATCATCTCTCTATCTCTATAACAAATACTTGTGATAATTGGCTTACAAAGAGAAAATAAGTTTTCTTACTCACAGTTTCAGAGGCTTCAGCCAATAATACAATTGACCTCTGTGTTTCTGGTCTGTGATGATAAGAGTTTAGGGTCAGATAAAGCTGCTGTACCTGGCTTGGACAGAAAAGACGAGGAACAAGACCAGTATTCCAGAAAGGCACACTCTCAGAGACCTAAAGATCTCTAAGGACATCCTGCTTCGTAGTTTCTATCAGCTTCCAATAAAGCCATGCAGGGTACAAACCTTGCTGCACAGGGGCACTGGGGGTGTTCCGGTTTCAGCTGCAGCACCACCATTCTCTTTCTTGCACGCTGTGGACTGCTGGTGTGAACACGGTATTCTGGAACATTCCAATCAAAGGCTGTGGTTATCTTGGTCCAGTGCGCTGCAGAACAAGAGGCCGCGTGGGTAAGGTGTGTGGACATATGCACTCTCGGGCTAGCGCGTGGGCTCCCAGAGAAAGGGAGGGAGTAACCCACTCTGTCCTGCCAGGGAGCGACTGAGCCACCGTGTGAGCAGCGATGAGCACCAGGGCGCTTGATTCCGCATCCTGCCTGGCTTTTCCTCCACTGACTGTTTGTGTAGTGACTGGCAATGTTTGTCTGGGGAATTAAATCACAAAATGTTTTTAAATTTTAAAAAAGGTCTCCCTCTAAATATTCTACTAATAGGTATCTGGAAAGTTTAATTAAGATAAATAAATACACTTTCCCACGCTTCAAGTCACACGGCAGATAATACAACCTGGGGATATTTGTGATCCTCCACAAAATGGCACGGCATTTGCGTGTTGCAGCCTGACCTGCAGCTGCTGTTCCACCTGGGATTGTCTCTCCAGGTTGCTTACTGCAGTGTCTGCGCTGCCGACCTGGCCAAAACTTCTGGGTTACCCACAAGAGCTAATGCAGTGTGGGTGCTGCGCTACACAGTTATGCCAAAGCTTTAGGAAAAATAACAAGAAAACAGTGAGTGCAGAGTCAGCCTAGAAGCATCTCTGTTCCACACGATGTTCCAGCCTCAGTTGGCTTGGTCCACAGACGAGGGTATGCAGGACTGAGTGCGCTGAATCTATAAATGCATAAACACATAAAATCTCCGATGAACATTTGAACAAGCAAATCAATGTTCCATTATAGCACTTGTAGGGAACAAAACACAAAAGTTCATAATGCTTAGTTTTTCCTTATAAAATGTTTTAGTAAATAAAACAGCTCTACAGAAATAAAAAGTAACTTTTACAAGTGAAAAATTATTTCCTGTGCCAGAAGACACAAAAAGCTATTCAGTTTTAAAAGGAAGAAAATGAACATTTCCTAGAAATATGACACAGGCTTAAATCATACAAAACACACACACACACATACACACACACACACACACACAGGTTTAAGTCAAATTACGCTGACTTTTGTAGCTTGCAATGAATTGATGAATGAATTTTGGTGATTTGCATCATATTAGAAAGTGTTAAATTTTATTATAAGCTATTGTACTTGGTTAGTGTTTATTTCATAAGTATGTTTAAGTCTCCTACTTTCCAATATATATATTTAAATTTTCCAAGTATATTCTTGGAAATGTTCAGGCTTATAAAGGACCAGCTTTCGAAGCTTGTATTAAACTGAGTAATGAATTTGAGAGCATAAAAGATAAATCTTAAATAGTCTTTTACTATTATAATTATTTGATATGCTATAAATTATAAATAAAATATTCCTGATATCACTGTTTAGTAAAATAAGAGGAAGAAGAAAAGAAGGTAAAGAGGAAAGAAAGAAGGAAGGAAGA
>PVKA01034586.1:0-23348 GCA_004027165.1 Ctenomys sociabilis | reverse complement strand
AGACAAAGGAAGGGTTGTAGAAAGAAAAAATCAGGATGTGTGTGTATAGACAGTACAGTTGGGATAGATAACGCTGTGCTTCTACATAATTCTATGATAGGCAAGATCTGCACTAATGGTGGTTGGACAGGATATTATGTCGGCTTTTAGTGCTATGGTCATCCACTAGGTAAATAATTATTGAATTTTTTATATAATTTCACCTATAAAAAACCTGTAAATATAATATCATGTATGCACCTTGTACAATACCAAAACGTTATGAAAACAGTTTGCTATGTATTAATTCATCGATTCTGTATGGTTAAGGTGTTTTGAAACTGTCTGATTGACATTTGTATTTTAATAAAATAAAAATAAATGGAAAAAAAAAAGAAATGAGAAATCTGGCTCTCCGCTGGTCCTTTTGTCCTCGGGAGAGTCTGCAGCCCACTAGGACCTGCTTCTGGTTCACTAGGTCTCAAACTTTCCAGAACTGAAAACTGGTCTAAGGTTGTCTGCTTCTGTCTTTTATTTAACACTGTTCTATTCTATTGTGATTGTTGCTTTCTTTTCCTTCCCTTCCTTCCTTTGCTTCTTTTCTAGATTTTTGGGGGACACTTTGATAGTAGTAATTGTAGTGATTATATAAAGCACTGATCAAAATCACACCCACAAACATGCACATCTGAGGTCAGACTGACATGTACACTCATACAGGCTTTCCTAGCAAGTCTTATTTACAGTTACACAAGCCAGCATTTGGGTCATAACTCAAAACTTTATTCATAAATCAAATGTAAGCTTTCTGGGCCTAAATGAAGATGTTCACACATAAGGTTAGTCATAACTTGAGGGTCTACTGTAAATGTGCACCCAAAGAAATCACCTGAAAAAGAATAAAGCATCCATCAATGGAGAGCTCTGCAGCTATCTAGACGTATAAATAAGAAAGGCTCTCCATGTACTAATACAACTTTCAGGATACCTTGTTAAGTAAAATAAAGAAGCAAAGTATAAAACCACATATATATATTATATATATTATATATATACATAATATATATACACACATACAAATTATCTTTAATATAAGAATGAAAATAGAAACACACAACCTAATTCCATTCCTGCATATATACCCAAGAGAAATTAAAACAGATATTCAAACAAAACCTTGAGCACAAATATTCATAGTATCACTATGTAAAATAACCAAAAGACAGAAATAACCATAATGTCCATCAAGTAATGAATGAACAAAGTGCGGTATACACATCCACATAATGCAATTATTCAGGCAGAAAGGGAGCACTAAGTACAATACAATGTGAATGAAATTTGAGAACATTATGCTAAGTGAAAGAAACCAGACATGAAAGTTCATATATTATATGATTCCATTTACACAATGAATCCAGAATAGACAAATCCAGAAACAAAAAGTAGATTAATGGTTGCCAAATGTTCAAAGAAGGAAGACTGGGAAATGACTGCTTAATGAGTATGGGGTTTTTCCCTTTGCTCTGATGAAAACGTTCTGAAACTGGATAATGGTGATGGTTGCAAACACTGCCAATGTACTAAACATCACTAGTGATAAATTTCAGGTTACACGTATCTTACTACAATTAAAAAGCTTATTTTTCATATGGTTAAGACAGTTAGAGGACTCCAGCAGCCCCTTCGATCCTGCCCACTTCTGCACAGCCCCAGAGAACGGCCTGAGACAGCGACTGACTCCAGCGTCGTCCTGGATCCCACCCCAAGCTCTCCCAGTGAGTAGGAATTTTCACAACTCACAAGGCTTCCCAGATCAGTGAGTATGTGGTGAGTCTGAGGGAGAGCCTTTGGCTTCTTCCCACTCCTGCTACCCGGATCCCCACCCCGAAGCCTTCCAAGCCAGTGACCAGCCTAAAACCTCAGAACCCACTCACCAGCACCTCCCCGGATCCCCTGCCCTAAAGCATGCCGAGCGAGTGGGAATTTCCCCAATTCCCTGGGCATCAAATTCACTGAGTGTAGAACTGTAGGCCCACCATGCCAGAGAGACATTTCCCAGGGATTCCCTGCAACCCCCCCACCTCCGCGGCCCGAGACCCAGTGCAGCTCGGCCTGTGAGAGCTGAAGGCCCACCACACCAGAGAAACACTTCCCAGCAATTGCTGGTCCCACCATATGGCCCCAGACCCAGTGCAGGTTGGCCTAGAGTGAGAACTCCAAGCCTGCCATGAAAGATGGACATATCTCAGGGATCCCTAGTCCTACCCCATGGCCCAAAACTCAGTGCAGCCTGGCCTGTCAGTGAGGGCTCCAGGAGCACTGTGCCAGAGGGACCTTTGCAGCCTTCCCAGGTTCTACCCTGTAGACCCAAAACCAGCACAGGCTGGCTGACCCGTACAGCATACCCGATAAATAAGATCATCCATTACCTTTTTGGGAGCCCAGCAGACTCACCAACGCCCAGGCCGCCCACCTAGAGACCGACCTGCCTGACACAGGAGGGCTGACTCTGGCAATTTTTCAGATCCTTGCCCCAAAGCCAGCCAACATAGTGGGAACTTTCATTACTTGCTTTGCATCCCGGTTCGGTTCATGTACGCCTGAACAGGGAACCGAGGGGAACCACACGAGCTGTAGCAAAAAGGAACTAAATACAACAGCTAGATCCAGGATAGGCATACCTGGATAAACTCAAACTTAATAGACTGGCACTGAAATCTCATAACAAGTTAAGATTATAGCTGCACCGAAGCTCTACACCAAAGGTCAAAGGTCAGTGCTATACAAAATGACAAAGACAAGGGGAAAAACGCAATCCCAGACCTCGAGTCCACCAGTAAGGGCAGAGGACACTAGCCCAGATGCAATGAATTAATTAACAGATACAGCAGCAAAGGAACAACATAAGAAAGGTATAGAGGAAAGAAAACGAGAAGTAATTCCACAAATTAAAAAAGAAATAGCTGAATACGCAGTACCTGAAATAAAGCATCAATTCCAGAAACAATGGGGGGGAACTATGCTCACCCAGAACAAGTGCAGAGAGCACTATTCCAGCTGAAACGTATGAACTAACAGCATCTGAAGTAAAGACACAACAGCAGAAAGCTCATGAGGAAGTCAAAGCAGAAATAATTTCTGAAATCAAAAAAGAATTCTTTGAAAAAAAAAGAATACTTTGAAATCATGGCATCTAAAACAAGTCTGGGAATATACAGAAAAAACCCAACTTGGAAGAAATTATAACCATCAATATAAAAGGACTCAATTCTCCAATTAAGAGAAACAGACTGGCACACTGGATTAGGAAACAAAATCCAACAATATGCTGTAGACAAGAAACACACTTAACTCAAAAGGACATTCACAGGCTCAAAGTAAAAGGATGGAAAACAATACTACATGCCCCATCACCTCAGAAAAACGCAGGACTAGCAATTCTGTTCGCAGACAGTCTGAACTTCAAACCAAGAATGATCAAACAACACAAAGAAGGCCACTATATATTGGTCAGGGGAAAAATTCAAGAGCAACACGTAACAATCATAAATATTTATGCACCAAACACAGGAGCACCCAACTATGTAAGACAAATCTTAATGGACACGAAAAATGTAGTGTCTAAGAATACAATCTTAACAGGAGACCTTAACACCCCCTTATCCCAAAAAGATAGATCAACCAGACAAAAAATTAGCAAGGAAGTAGCAGAACTGAACCAGAGCTTGGAAGAAATGCACCTGGTAGAAATATACAGTGTTCCACCCAGAGCTGAACACACATTTTTTTCAGCTGCACACAGCTCATTTTCCACCATAGACCACAAAATAATCCAGAGGTCATGTGTAAGTATATGCAAGAAAAGAGAAATCATCCCATGCATATTATCCGACCACAGTACAATGAAAATGAACTAAATGACAAATGAAACCAGAAAAACCCGCTAAATTCATGGAAACTAAACAACACCCTACTCAGCAATCAATGGGTCCCACAAGAAATTAAACAAGAAATTCAACAATATCTACAATTCAATGAAAATTCCAGTACAACTTACTGGAATTTATGGAATGCGACGAAAGCAGTTCTTAGAAGAAAAATCAAAGCTATGAACTCACACATTAGGAAAACAGAAAGGGAACAAATTAGCATCCTAATGTTGCACCTCTGACAACTAGAAAAAGAAGAGCAAATGAAACCCAGAGTGCAAAGTAGGGAAGAAATCATAAAGATTAAAGCAGAAATTAATTCAAGTGAGATGAAGAAAGCAGTTCAAAGAATCTACAAATCAAAAAGCTGGTTCTTTGAAAAACTAAATAAAGTTGATAAACCTCTAGCCAACCTCATCAAAACGAGGCAAGAGACAATTCAATTACAAGCAATAAGGAATGAAAAGGGTGAAATCACCACAGACCCAATGGAAATTCAGAAGATTATCAATAGTTCCTTAAAGAATCTTTACGCTCACAGAATAGAAGACACAGAAGAAATGGACAGAATCCTCGAAAGGTACAAATTACCAAGCCTCAATCAATAAGCCAATAACAGCCAATGAAATACGAAACATAATAAAAAGCCTAACGACAAAGAAAAAGTCCAGGTCCTGATGGATTCACAGATGAATTCTACAAGAAATTTATAGAAGATATAATCCCCACACCCCACAAACTCTTCAATGAAATGGAAAAGGAAGCAGTCCTCCCAAAATAATTTCTGGAGGCAAGTATAATACTGATTCCAAAACCAGGGAAAGATACAACCATAAAGGAGAACTACAAGCCAATCTCCCTCATGAACATAGGCACAAAAATACTCAACAAAATCCTGGAAAATAGAATACAGAAAATCAGCAAGAAGATCATACACCATGACCAGGTAGGATTCATCCCAGGGATGCAAGGATGGTTCAACATTTGAAAATCTACAAATGCAATACACTATATTAATAGACTAAAATCTAAAAACCACATGATCATCTCAATTGATGCAGAGAAAGCTTCTGACAAAGTCCAACACTTATTCGTGTTCAAGGTCCTACAGAAAATTGGAATAGATGGACTCTACCTTAACTTGATAAAAGCCATCTATGACAACCCAAAAGCTCATATAATCCTAAATGGGGAAAAACTGAAATCGTTTACTCTTAAATCAGGTACAAGACAAGGATGTCCTCTAACACCCCTCCTATTCAATATAGTCTTGGAATCCTTAGTAACAGCCATTAGAAAAAAGGGAGAAATAAAGGGAATAAGAATAGGTAAACAAGAAGGTAAATTATCACTATTTGCAGATGACATGATACTTTACTTGGAAGACCCCAAAAATTCCACCAACAAACTACTAGAACTGATACTGAAATTCAATAGAATAGCAGGATACAAAGTCAGTACTCAAACGTCAATAGCATTCCTCTACACAGATGACAAGCACACTGAAAGGGAAACAATGGAAACAATACCTTTTACAATAGCACCATGGAAAATGAAATACCTTGGAATTCACTTAACCATGGAAGTCAAAGATCTTTTCACAGAAATTTACAACACCCTAAGAAGAACACCATACTTCTCAGAGGACAAAATTAAAGAAGCGAATAAATATATGAAAAAATGCTCCACATCGCTAGTCATCTATGAAATGCAAATAAAAACAATACTGAGATACCATCTCAATCCAGAAAGGATGGCTATCATAAGGAAATCAACCAACAACAAATGTTGGAGAGGTTGTGGGGAAAAGGGAACACTTCTCCACTGCTGGTGGGAATGTAGACTGGTACAACCATTGTGAAGGTCAGTGTGGAGACTTCTCAAAAAGAGTAGGACTAGAAATCCCATTAAAGCTGGCTATCCCCCTACTGGGAATTTTCCCAGAGGAACTGAAAACATTGTATCATAGTGATATATGTGTACCTATGTTTATAGCAGCACAATTTTTGATAGCAAAATCTTGGAAACAAGATGTCCATCACACGAGGAATGTTGAAAAAGATGTGGTATTTCTATATAATGGAGTATTACTTAGCTCTTAAGAATGATAAGCTTGAAGCATTTATATTGAAGTGGATGCCACTTGAACATATACTCATAAGTGAAATAAACCAGACACACATGTGTAAATATCATATAGTCTCCCTAGTATAAGAAGGAAAAAGAAGAAATACAAATGGAAATGGATAACAACAACTAAAAACAATTGAGTCAGATAAGGCAAAGTGAATGGCATATGCTGCAGGATACTAATCAGCTTTTCTTCTGGATGGTTAACAACCTAAGTTCACAGATCAAAATTGGAGAAATAGAAGAGCTACAAGGCCAGCCAACATTTTGGCCCTAGCCTTTCAAGGTCAGCGAAGACTCAGGACATAGGAGAACCTGTACTGCAATATCATGAAACTCAGGTGAGCTCCAAATTTTCTGAACAAGGAGATTATGGAGCCACAGAGGAAAGAGATCGAAGTTGTATAGTGTGCCTGGGGAGAGTCACATGGAGAGAAAACTTTCTCTCAGGCTCTCACAGAGAGCAAACTCATCAAGCATTGGCCATGACTCATCCACATGGATGACACAGACAAAGGATCTACAGAATAAGGTACAGGACTACAAGATAAACCCTGAGGGTACTTCACTGACCTCATAAGAAACAAAAAGTACATGTGTTGGTATATAGGTCTTGCTCTATCTAGATCTTATCCATCCCGCAGAAAAGTATAAAAATGAGGTATACACCGCGGGGCCATAATAATAAGTTGAGCTATAAATGGCTATGGTCGACAACTTCTTCAGATAACTCACTATTGTTGTGGAATGCTGCACTGTGTTGGATTGTGTTATCGAGTTCAGGCACCTAAATTAGTTGAATGACATTGGAGTGCCCATCTTTGACAGGTGTAGACAAAGGAAGGGGTATAGAAATGAAGAATCATGATGTGTGTGTATGGACCGTACAGTTGGGATAGATAATGCTGTGTTTCTACATAATTCTATAAGAGGTAAGATTTGCACTAATGGTGGTTGGACAGGGTATTATGTCGGGTTCCAGTACTATGGACAACCAGTAAGAAAATAACAAGTTAGAAAGTATTAATTATTGAATCTTTAATGTAATTCAGGTATAAAAAATAAGATACGTAAACAGCTACACTCTCTTAATTTACTGGTAAGAGACATCTGCTATTATAATGTCTGTAAGTATAATATCATGTATGCACCTTCTACAATACCAAAACATTATGAAAACAGTTTGCAATGTATTAATTTATCAAATCCATCTTGTCAAGGTATTTTGTCAAAGTATCTTAAAACTATCTCATTGATATCTGTACTTCAATAAAATAAAAATTAAAAAAAACTGTTAGAATGTTTGTAGGACATTTGTGAAAAATGTAAGAATAGAGAATTGCATGGAGAAACTTATAACTGAACTCATTTGGAGCAGTTCCAAAACAATGTAATTAACAGTCAAAATATTCAGTATATAAAACTCAGAAGAAGAGGTATGAAGAGAAAGGAAGGCTTCATGAGGGGGCTGTAATCTACCATTACAAATTAGCAGGATTTACAGTGGAACAAAATGATAATACACATTAAACATGTGATAAAATTCTTCCACAATTGTTTCTGTTTTATTGTATTTAGCTTTCTTTTTTATTGTTTTTGGTATTTCGTACAGGGTCTACAGGGTCTCACTACGTGGATCAGACTCATAGTGATCCTCCTGTTCACAGCCTCCCCAGTGCTGGGATTACAGGCCTGCATTACCAGGCCCAGTGTCAATCACCATCTCAGCACCCCCTGAGGGCAGGGTTGGCAAGGCACACCAGGGATCAAACCCTGGCTGCTGCACTGTGCCTAAGCAGACAATTTTATCCACTCAGCTATCTGGCTAACCCTTGTTTGTGTTTTGCCACTGATTTTTCCACATTGGACCCTGACTGACATTTTACTTTTTCTCTAATAGAAAACAGCATGCCAAGGATTGGCCTCACACTATAAAGCGTTGACCTTTTACTTCTAGACAAAATTACAGTATCTTCTAAGTTTTTAAACTTATTAGCTCCTAGGGCCAGCCTGATAGCTCAGTGGACTGAAGCACCTGCTTAGGCAGAGTACAGTGTTCATGGTTTGATTCCAGGTTTGCTGTGCTTGGCCCTGTCCCTAGGACACACTGAGATTGTGATTAAGACTGGGCGTGGTGGCACACACCTATAGTCCCAGTGCTTGGGAGGCTGAAAACAGGAGGATCACTATGAGTCTGATCTACATAGAGAGATCATGTAGACCCTGTACCAAATAAATAAAATTTAAAATAAACTAATAAGCTCCTAGTGAGGAATATTGCAACGGTGAGGATATAGAACTGATGGTAGCAAGTATGAAATAAAAATTTCTACAACTAGTTGTCCTCCAGAATGTCAAATCATTCTCTTAACTAATGCACTACCATGAAGAGAAAATAATTACAGAAACACAGCAAAGGATGCATGCTTCCTTTGTATTTGCTACTGTGATCAGCATTGTAGGGATTGTGACATGGACCTCTGCTTTCAGAAGCTCGCTGTCTGGACCAACTTCCTAATGTACAGCTGATAAACTAAAATCTAGGCAGGTGATAGAACTAGGCCAGGATGATACAATTAGCAACTGATCCATAACTCTAATGCAGGCTTTCTCGACTCGTCGAGATGAAAGCAGGAATACAGACTCAACCTCTTCTTCACGAATTCACACAAACTAGGAGTACACAGCTATCTACCCTACTACCAAGGGGTACTCATGTACTAAGTTTCTCATTAGATAGGTTGGCAGAAATTGGGAAGAAGGTCCATGCACTCCAACTAAAGAGAGAACAAAACATCTCGTGAGAAAAAAAATACAAACTTCTTTTCTTCCTGAAGTAAAAATACAAACTTCAGGAAGAACAAACAGAAACTAACAAAAGTAGTTGTCTACAGAGACAGGCAGAAACACAGTAGAAGGCAGAGATGAGGGCAACAACTGTCTGAGTGGATTCCTTGATAAAATTTTGATTTTTGTTTTGGTTGGTTTTGTTTTGCGTCTTTTTGAGACAGAGTCTCACTATATAGATCGGGCTGACCCTGAACTCACTGTGTACCCCAGGATGGCCTTGAACTTACTGCAAACTTTGTGCCTAAGCCTCCCAAGTACTGAGATTACAGGCATGTGCCACCACACCCTGTGGATTTTTAAATCATGTAAAAATTTTACAATATTCAAAAACTAAACTTAAAACCAAGAGACTTAAAATTTGAATAAAAGCACATGAAACTGTATAATAAACAACTTCTAAACATAATATTCTGATGATAGATCCTCAAAGAAATGATAAACTTTACTTAGAAAGGGTAGTACAGGTATTTAACTCTCAAATTGTTCTGTTTATTTCTTAGAAGACAGATTTTGCTCAGAGTGAAGACAGATAACATTGTTGTAATTAATGATGAATCCATGAATTACAAAGCAGAACAGGCAGCTTTACAACAAATCTGACATAGTATTTTTAACCAAGGTTCAAATTTATTATCAAAATAATGGAATGATGGCATTATATTCCCCTTAGGAGATCAACAGGAAGGACACAACTTCATCTACACTGCAGATGTTCTGGTAATATTTATTTAAGGATAAATATTTAGCCAGGGCTAGTAGTGCACACCTATAATCCCAGGAATCTGGAAGGCTATGGAAGGATTACAAATTCACAAGCATGAGCACAGCCTGGGTACCTTAGCAAGACTGTCTTAAAAATTTATAAAATAATAAAAAGAGCTGGGGATATAGCTCAGAGTGAAGGCCCTGACTTTGATCCTCAGTAAGGGGAGGATAATTTATTGGACATTCAACAAAATGTCATGGTCCCGTCAAAGATTTCAATGTCACAAAAGACAAAAAAGCTATGGGGAAGAAAGGGTTACTATTCTACACTAAATAAGACTTGCCAACCATGGTGGTGTAGGCCTGTCATCCCAGCACTTGGGAGGCTGAGGCAGGAGCATTGCCATGAGTTTGAGGCCAGCCTAGGATACATAGCAAGACCCTATCTCAAAAAATAAAGACTGGGGCTGGGGAGATAGCTCAGTAGAATAAGAGCTTGCCTGGCAAGCACAAGGGCCTGAGTTCAATCCCCGATTCTGCAAAAAAAAAGTAATAAAAGTCTAAAAAAGTGTTTTATAGCTTAAAAAATTCCTATAAAAGACATCACAGGACCAACTCGAGAAATTCACTGTAGATAATATGCAATATATTAAATAATATAGTAATGATATCCAAATTAAGCAGATAAGTGTCCTTATTCTTAGGAAAGTCACTGCTGATGTTCAAATTCACCAAAAGAAATTTTCTGTGCGTGTATTAGGATGCAAATGTCGTAAATATTAACCTGCAAAGAACAAGGCAGCACAAATGTATGGCTTCGTGGCCAAATACCGTTCCCTTACCCTCTTTTATTTTGTACCTGGAATTGAACTCAGAACCTCATGCTTGTCAGGCAGGTACCATGCTGCTGAAGCATACTTCTGGCCCAGTTCTCTTACTCTTATCTTATCCCATAGTCATCTTCACATTTTTCCTCCTTAAAAAGCACTCTTAAGGAATATAAAAACCTTTCTGACTCAAGGACTTTATAAAAGCAGGTATGATTTACTTCAAGAGTAACAAGAATGTTCTACAATTAATTCTGATGATAGCTACATAATTCTGTAACTATACTAAAAGGCAGTGAATTGTGTACTTTAAATGGATGAGTTGTATGGCATGTGAATTATATTGTAATAAAGCAGTATTTTCAAAAAACCAGCAGTGAGTGGGCCATAGTTTGCTGACCCCTGATCTACCACTTAGTGGGAAAAAGCTAATTAAAAAACTAAACCAAAAAAAAAAAAAAAAACAAATACCAAAAAGAATTTCCTATTCTTCACTCTATAAGAACTAAATCAGGCTATTTACTTGAGGAAAAATTACCAATGATTGTAGCTAAGAAATTCTGACATAATCATTCATATCATTTCAAATTTCAATTAAACAAAGCAAGTTGATTACACTAGTTCTGAACCTTGTTATTGTACTGTACAATTATCAAAGAGCTAAAATGCTAAGTACTTCAGCAGGAATTAAAAGACTTCACTTATTGCTACAATCCTCCAGAACTGAGTATTTGAAACAGAGTTAAAAATCCAAACTTTTGGATAATGGAGACATGAAACTGTTTCCTAGTGGATTTTCATTGCTTACATGTAATTTTTTCCACAACTCTGCTTCTCTATTAGAACATATTATGTCTAAAAGCTGTGGTAGGCCCTTCTCCCACACAGGAAGATAACAGAATAGCAAGTCATTTTGAATTTTGGGAAATTCTTTAAATGACTAACAATATGCCTGAAAAGAAAAGATACCTTTCTCACTGGTGTCAAGAGCGTCATCATCAAGGTCATCATCAAAAATCTCTCGGCCATCTTCCACATAGCCAGTTCCATCTGCACCAACAGAAATTAATACTGGAATCAAATATCTGAAAGTAACCATTATTTTTTTTTTTTGCAGAACCTGGGATTGAACTCAGGCCTTTGCACTTGCCAGGCAAGTGCTTATTCTACTGAGCTATCTCCCCAGCCCACCAATAATATTTTAGCCAAGACCAAATACCATGTTTTTTATATCTACTCAGATGTTCTATAGGCCTACTCCATTTTTAAGGGTAGCAGAATCCTGTTCAAATAGCATCCATCAAGGCACAGCACATACACAGCAGATGTTGAGACAAAAACAAAGGACATCCAGTATGCTATATCAGGCGAGTTAAGCTAGGGAAATGATTTGGCCCATGATATCAAAAACCTTGCCACAAAAGGTTTCACTGCAGTTTTTCTCTACCACAGGAATAAAAAATAAGACTCAAGAATATCACAAGCCCAGAAAATCATCCTAGCCTAGGGAGAAAAGCTGGCAATAAAACTGAATGCAATTACAGAAGTGGAAACATAGTGACAGGCACAGCCTGCATCTTCTTTCTGTGGTCAGCACATCATTCCTCAAAAGCAGAAATTCTAACCAGGAAGCAGTGAGCTTTTCAGAAGGGGCAGAAGAACAGTAGGGCCAACCTTTAATAGTACTCTCGCCTTGCTCAAGTTGCCTCTCATACCTACCACCTGTGTACTCCTCATAAAAACACTGCCAAAGAGTTTTCTGGCCTCTACATTACAAAGGAACACCTTCTGGCTCACTGATATTAACTTGTCGAAGGCCACAGAATTGAAGGGTGACTTGAATCTGCATCTCTCAATTCCAGATGATATGTGCTGGCTCCACAGACATTGACTATTCCCAACTCCTTTTGTTTTCTTTCTTAGCACTGGGGGTTAAACCTAGGATCTTGAATAGCCTCTCAATTTCTACACAGCCACTTGCCAGGGGATTTATGCTATATCCTGAGGTATATGTCCCTAGATTCTCCAAAATGTCACCAATCAATTTCCTATTGTTCTGTATCCTCATCCTCAAATAACTAAAGAAAATCCAAACTAACTAAGATCTTAGTAATGCCTTCCATGTACTCAGGCACAAGTCAGTGAGATCAGTGAGAGGCAACTCACAAGGTACTTGGCAGGCAATTTCCTCCCACCTACCATCATCCACGATCCAGTCGTCATCCTGGCGTGCCTGAACCAGCTTAGAATATTGTTCTTCATCAACTTCTTCATAAATACTTGTGAAGTCCTCAACCTGCCATTATACAAGTTTGATGCTAAGCTTCAAATGAAGTGAAAGTGTTAAACAGTTCTGATGAAAAAACTTGTCAAACTGAAACTGGAATGGCAGCCTGATGGAGTAGCTGCAACCAAATCATGAGTTCTGACATTCAACACCACTACAGGGTTTTCCTTAAATAGACATCAATTAACTTAGTATTCCTTTTAGGTGGGTGTTAACATAAGATATTAAATGACTCCATTAGCATAATACACTTGTCATACCATCAATTACTCATCTACTTCATAAAAAACAAACTGAATTATAGCCAATTCTTCATTAGCTGCTTTGGGGATTATTCACTTGTGATTTCTAGACTGGTTTCTCCTATACTTAGCAATCCTGTAAGGTATACCACCCTCCTCCACTACCTGAAGTACACTTTATGAAAAAACAATAATTCCTAATAAGTGTTCAAGCAACCACATGAAATTGAAAAGGTTAATCTTTATCCAACCCCTCCAGAATTAGCAAACATATTCTACATTCCATTGGCAAAACAAGGGAGTCATTTTTGAGCAATATTCACCTAATCAATGATCTCTTATCATTCTCAGGACTTGAAACTGCACAGGGTAAACCTTGAGCTCTGTGAAACGTAAGTCCAGATAGAGTGGCAAAACCACCAATCTTACTGGCCACCTGACTGCCAGAGGGCCCAAACCCTACGAACTACTGATATTAACAAAGCAGAACACCGCTGCAATCCGAGTAACAAATAGAAGAGATGCATACTCTGCTATGGCTGTATGCAGATCACTAACTTCCCAGATGACAGGTTAGCAAGATATCATCAATACCTTGCTTTAAATTTCCCTCTTCTCTCCAGATTTCTACTTTTCGGGTTTGTTTTCCTTACACAACCACTTGACTACATTTCAATTCCCTCTCCTATTTTTGAGACAGGGTCTCCTTAAGTTACCCAAGATGGTCTTGAACTTGTAATACTGCATTAGGCTCCTCAAAAACTGCCTACTGAAACATGTGCCGCCACAGCCAGCTTTCAACATTTTTCAAGCAAGATACAAGGGAAAACAACTACCTCCACCATAAAAGCTAAGGCCCTAGGAAAAAACTTGAACACAGAGCTTTGAAAGCACGATGGCCAGAGCTGACTGGATTTCTGCCACGCCTACAAAGTATGCAATAATTACAGGATTAGGCCTCACTTCCACATCTTTTTTATCTACTCTACAGGGATCACTAGAGAATATTGATTTGGCCTTTCACCATTTGGTAGCAAAAACTACTAGCCTTACCAAATTAAGTTTTTAACAATCCAAGCACAAATTAATCCAATTTACATTATTAGAATGACCAATTTCATTTGGCACAATTATTTTTGTTGGTTAAACACATATTTTATTTATTTAAGTAATTTATTTATATCCTATCAAAAGACCAGAACAATATTTTAAAACCTCATTTCATTATATCTTAAATTCTGCCTAATAAATCCCTTAATGAATCTTTCAAAAATCAAATCAAAACTACTTTAAGTAAAAAGTCATTTTGATTCTACTTGCAGTACTGGTCACAGAACCCAGGCCTTCATGTATGCTAGGCAAACACTCCACCAGAGTGACGTTCTCAACCCAGTAGACGCTTTAAAAACAATCACTACTGTTCGGCATGAACTCTTACAGCCATACAATTAATATCACAGTCTTTAAAGGGAAGTCATCCACATTGTGCCAACATCTAAAATGCCCCACAGCACTCCTTTATGGAAGTACCTACACCAAAAATGCTCCATTATTACTCCTTTTAGCAACCCTTTATGATCCGATTGCCTCACTTAACTTGAACAAATGATGCCAAATGGCAAAAGTCCTTTCCTATTTGTTAAATTGCCCAATACAGTATAAGCTATGGTTAAACATGTATATTCCAAAGCCAGATTGCCTGACTTGTAATAAAGAATCTGCCACTGTGACCTCACTAAATTTCCTATGCCTCAGACAGCTTCCCCACAAAAGACTATTAATCATAGTACCTAATTCCACATAGTTACTGGAAGGATTAAATAAATAAACATACCAGTAAAAGCACCTAGAACAGTGTGTAAGCTCAGAAAGTATATTAGTACTTCCTGTTTTCTAGTATTGACAGTTAAAATACTGATGGGGCAATGAAGAGGTAAAGCTATACATTTTGATGCACAAAGGAGCCACTCTGTTTTTACTTAAGGAAGAGTTCATGCTGAACTCTTACATAAACAGGTAGAAGAAAATAGCCAAAAGAGCATCACATTCAACCTTACCAGCAAGAAGGTCCTAGTTTCCATTGGCTGACACAGTAAAAATGAGATTGGGAAAAATAATTCTGTTTACAGAAAAGGTGCAGCGACTGTTCAGTGCCTTAAGGGTAAAAGCACCTCCAAGTTGCCCTAGTTAGGTCATGGGACTTAGCACAGAAGCAGTGTGCTAAATAAGGAAAAAATATAGTATGGACATGTTCCTTTTTGAATTTTGAAGTTTTCTGTAAAGTGCCTTACAGAAACTTTTAAGAGGCAAGTGCTCTCCACAATCTATAAATCTACCTCATGCCCATACTTGTCCAATGCTAAGAAACTATATTAACTTGAAATATGCATTTTTTTTTATTTTATTGAAGTACAAATGTCAATCAGACAGTTTCAAGACACCTTAACCATACAGATTTGATAAATTAATACAATGCAAACTGTTTTCATAACGTTTTGGTATTGTACAAGGTGCATACATGATATTATATTTACAGATATTATTTTAGCAGATATCTCTTATCAGTGAATTAAGAGTATAGTTGCTTACTTATCTTATTTTTTATACCTGAATTATATCAAAAATTCAATAATTATTTTCCTAGTGGATGACCGTAGTACTAGAAGCTGACATAATATCCTGTCCAATCACCATTAGTGCAGATCTTGCCTCTCATAGAATTATGTAGAAGCACAGCGTTATCTATCTCAACTGTACTGTCTATACACACACATCATGATTTTTTCTTTCTACACCCCTTCCTTTGTCTACACCTGTCAAAAGTGGGCACTCCATTGACATTCAACTACCTTAGGTGCTTGAACTCGACACCACAATCCAACACAGTCCTGAACTCGACACCACAATCCAACACAGTCCACACCACAATCCAACACAGTCCTGCATTTTCTAACTGGTGACAAAGATGATATAATTCAGGATGTGAATTAGAAGAAGCACATAAGGAAAAAAATGAAGTCAGAAAAAAAGGTACTTACTTCATATTTATACTTCTCACCAGCTTTAGCCTTTTTCAGTCTTTCTAGAGCTTCCTGGCGTCCTTTCTTTGATTTTTTTTCTCTCCGAGCTCTAGAAGGTACAAAACTCTCTGAATCTGAAACAGCTGAAAAAAAAGCTAGTTTACATGAGATGTTACAAAACTATCAGCCATCTTCCCTCAAAACAAATGAACATGTTTTATCCCATAATGATAATATACAAATAAAAATATTTGTATCTTAATATGATACAAATGAATCCTTTTTATAATGTAAAATAATTCACAAAGCTCATGGTCAAATATACAGATCCTGTGGATTTTCAGAAAGCCTAAGATCCAGTTACAACTAAAGTCAGTGTTGTCCTTTTTCCCTAAAAAAAGAAAAATCTCAAATTCAACTGATATCCTGCAGAGACTTTAGAGAAAGGAGATCAGGTATTAGTCCCATTGCCTTCCCATTAGAAATGGCAGGCTGAAAATAATCAAGTGGCTCATAAAAGGACTACTCAGTTTGTATTTTATTAATCAACACTCAAAAAAATTTAAGAATCATCTGCTCTATGCAAAGTACTAGGTGCTATAAGGGACACAAAGACAAAAATGACAAGGTTCCTGCACTCACCGAACTTAACATTAATATGGAATGTAAGTAGCAAATGGATCTAAAACAATTATTTACAAGTAATATATATCCTAACAGAGGTTTAGTTAAAAATATCCAGAATTTAAAAGTAGAAACAGAATGAGAGCTAAAAAAAATTTAACAAAGGTAGCTCTAAGTACTGACTCTATCACTGATTGCAAGGCCTTTGTTGGTTGTATCATTATAGGATGACAGCAAAAATTACAAAGGTTAAAATGTGTTTTGTCAAAAATTACTGAAATACCAAGAGGGCTTCTGTTTATTCATCCAACTTTTAAAGTATTCATACTTTTGGTTACTACAAACTAAACACTTCACATACTTACTGAAAAGAATTCATTTACAGAATAAGACTTTCATGTGTCAGCTGACAAATAACCAAGTCAAGACAACAATGTTGCCTGCAAGACATGATTTTAGGCACAACATGACTGCCATCTATGCCTGGGAAGTTGAGCATTTTATTGTATTTGGTGCTAATTAATTTATTAAATGAAAAAAGGATAAAATGGAAACAAAGCTTTGTAAATAAAAGACAGGAAGAGGGGTTGAAAGGAAGGGATGAGAACAAGAAAAAAGAGGAATCAAGATCTATCCTGCACAGGTACAAATTCCTTATGATGAATGGATCATTAAGTATATATAAACTGTATCAAAAAACTAATAATAAAATTTTTAAAGGAGTAGAGGAAAGGAGACATATTGATAAGAGGTACCCTAAAAGCTAACTCCACTGGAATACTCACACTAAGGTGTTTGACCAAGCAGTTAGCTGAAATAAAAGATACAAGCAAAAGAACATATACCAAACACAAGCAACGAACTGTTGAAAACTATATCTTAATGGTGAAGTGTAATTAGAAACCTATTTTTCCCCAGCTTTCTGGAAAGGGACTAACATCTGTCTATTGTCTGATTTTTAGAAAGGTATTAAGTAAAAATTAAGAATCCAGGTACTTCATGATGACAATCACAAAATTTTAAGGATGATTCACATGATTTTAAAATTTTGAGCAGGCCTACCATAATATGAGAACGTTTCAGATTAAACATGAATAATGAGTGAAAATCAAACTCACCTTGTTCCCTTAAAGACTCCCTTGACACCTGATAAAACCTACAGGTCTCTAAATGGGCTTAACCCACAGACAGCACCGTTCCATGACACAGGGTTTGAGGTACAATTACTCAGTAAGGGGCCGGGGAGATGGCTCAGTAAAATAAGTGCTTCCCTGGCAAGCACAAGGGCCTGAGTTCAATCCCCATTTCCACCAAAAAAAAAAAAATTAGTAAGACAGAATGGCCTGTCCTCAAGGGGCTCACAGTCAAGTAAAGCAAAAGGATCTAAGACCACTATCACAACATAAATACAGTACCATTGAAGAGATAAGAACACAATATAAGCAAACAAAGGCAAGAGCCATCAATTTTGCCCAGGAAATCAGGAAGGATTTCATAGGGGAAGTCTCCAATATGGGCCTAGAAAGAGGAGTAAAATTACTACACTGTCAGAAAACAGGGTTATAAAGGGGCATAATCAGAAAAAGAAGCATAAGCCAAATTGTAAACAGATGAAAATTTAAGGTATATTCAGAAACTGAAAGGAAGTCAGTGCAGAAGGTAATGTGACAGAGCCAGGAGTAGTAGTACAAGCCCGTAATCCTAGTAGTCAGGAGGCTGAGGCAGGACTGCCACACATTCAAGGTCAGCCTGGGTTACTGAGCTTGCTCATAAATCTGAAAACAAAGAAGGCAATGTGACATGAGTGTAGACTGAGTAGAAGAACCAAGAGACTGAGAAGCAGCATGTTCCAGTTCTGCCATTTAGTGGGTGACATGAGATCTTTGGCTGACCAGTTAAGCAGTGGACAGCTGTATTGGTTTAACTTGCCTAACATCAAAACTGTTGTGAAAGGTTTTGACATTTCATAATGTTTTGCCTATGCCCACTATAGGAGCTAAAAAAAAGGCAAGTGGTCCTACCCAGACACTCTTGCAGCTACGGCACAGGCCACTTAGGGTGAACCTTTTAGAGCTTCCAATAACAAACAGTTGGCTGTGACACATGTGCCATAGCACTACCACCACGGGCATATGCATATAAAATAGGCTCTGCCGATTACAAACACCTGCTCAGACTTTAAATCAGAGGCTAATGTCCCAAAAAGGATATAGGCTAAAAAGAAGGTTCCAGTCCCACTAACCTGTTTTGAAACTGTCTCATTGCTACTTCTTTCTCTTTTTTAAAAAAATAATTTTATTGAGAAGGGCAAGGGAGATGCCTCAGTGGAATAAGCACTTCCCTGGCAAGTGCAAAGGCCTGAGTTCAATCCCTGGTTCTGCAAAAAAAAAAAAAATAATAATAATAATAATTTACTGAGAAACAAATAGCAATAAGACAGTTTCAAAACCGACTAGGACAGTTTCAATAATTAATAAATTGCATATTGTTGTGTTCCTAGTGAAATATTTTTAAAAAGAAGGTTCTAGAAGCAGCAACAGATTGAGAATGTGGGGCAATAGTGCCAAGCAATATTCCGCTGCACAAGCTATAACATCAACTTGGTGCCTCTTATCAATGTCTCCTTTCCTCTACTCCTTTAAAAAAAATTATTATTAGTTTTTTGATACAGTTTAGATATATTTAATGATCCATTCATCATAGACAATTTGTACCTGTGCACAATAGATCTAGATTCCTCTTTTTTCTTGTTCTCATCCTTTCCTTTCAACCCCTCTTCCCCTCTTTTATTTACAAAACTTTTCGTTTCCATTTTATCCTTTTTTTCTCACTTTTTTCTTTTAATAAATTAGCACCAAATACAATAAAATACTCAACTTCCCAGGCATAGATAGCAGTACTTGGTCATGGTTGACAATGACTTTCTCACTGGCCCAATTCTTCTGTTTGTTTGTTTGGTTTTTTTTTTTTTTTTTTTTTTTTTGGCAGAACTGGGGATTAAACCCAGGCCCTTGCACTTGCCAGGCAAACACTAATTCTACTGAGCCATCTCCCTGGCCCCTCACTGGCCTAATTCTGTGCACAATTTTAATCATTGTTTCTCACGAAGCAGCCCCTAAGTTGGTGTTCCAGTTCTCCTGGATTTCTGCAAACAACACAGTACTCAAATAAATTCCTTTCCTGTCGAAATCAGATAAGAGTTGGAGCTTGAGACTGTGACTAATACAGAGCCTCAGGGTTCTCATCCATGAAATGAGGTCACCGCGCCCATTTCATAAAGTATTAAGGGGTTAAAAAGGGCGGCTACCTTACTTTGCACTTAGAAATAAAGAAGGCAATAATGTTTGCTTGTGCATGGACAGAGCAGTTAAACGTACACATACATACTTCACAAACACCACACCTAGCTGATCAACAGTGTATCCTCAGCAAAAATAAAGTAAAGCAGTTTCCTCAAGGAAGATGCAATGTAGCACTGCATATAACAATTCCATGAAGATACACAATGTCTAGTCTACCCATCATCATAATGCCAAAGTTTGGCAGAATGCTTATGCATAGCAGGCACATAATAAATGTTTGCTGAGTGAACCACTGTACCCATTTTGTGATCATTAAAGGCTCCCATCTCTTTTCATACATAATAACAGCTATTTATAAACCTTTCAACTTTTCACAGACATTGCCACAATGTTCCACCTTCTAACACTTAATAATACAAAGCCTGATTTTCTTTGTTGGAATATGTCTCCAGTGCTTCATGTAAATGATAGCAAAAAAAGGCACAAAAAATCCAGTTACAGAAGTTAAATATGTGGTTCAAAATTACCATCTAGAGTACCTCCACCCTCCCCCAAAGCAGACAGAGACACTAGCCTGCAGCAGTCTTTCAGGTAACAATCATTCAGTCTGCTCTAAAGGAAAAATTCCAGTCACAAGTCCCCAGCAACTACTTAATCAACACCATGACTTAAGAGAGGTCTCAAGATTGCTCGGTATCCTCCAGAGAGTGATTTCTTGATGTTCACAGATGGTGTACAGTTTTAGGACGAGGAAAGGGCTTAGTGGCAAATCACTGATGGATTGCTGCAGAGACTTCAGGTACTCACATCCTACATCCCATTTGTAATCCAGGCTAAGTCAACCCTCCAAAATAAATTGTCTTTAAAAACGAAAGGCTAAAGAACAAATTGAAATCTGTGATTTACAACTAGTTGAATGCAAAGGAAGCTGATTAGGAAGCATGCTCTCATTAATGGTGATGTATTTGAGTGACAGGAGGTATGAAGCTTGGGCCAAGAAAGTGAAGCATCTGATTTTAAGTTAGAAGTTCACTGAAGTTAAGTCACACTTTAGCTAAACGCTGTTCAAAAATCAGAAATCAGACAAATTCATTTGCATTCTTGTATTCTATTTTTGGAAATAAAAGATCTACCATTGCCAACTGAGTGATATACAGGGCATCTGAAATACTGCAGCACTGATACATTTTTTTCTAGAAACTTCTCCAAAATTGACTAGATTTGAACTGTATCTATGCAACATTTAAGAACTTTCCATAAAAGTATTTGAAAAGAAAAACTGCTAATGCATAAAGTAGAAACCTATTTGTAACTAGTGACAACACTTAGAGCTTGCTTTCCTGATCAGTTACAATATAGCGATTTTCCTGGGACTTCCTGGAAAGGGAGACGCTATTATGGTCTGTCCTTGCCCTCAAGCCAACAGTGGGGGTGGGAATAACGAAAATCTTCGGGTCAAGACAGCTCCACTGGGGCCAGTCTGGATGAAGTTGTATCCAGCACATGGATAAGACTCACCAAAGGAAACAAAACCGGACAACGAGATTCTGAGGCAGAGATGAGGGAGCCTCTTGAAACCTTCCCAATGTAGTTTTTCAGCAGTGAATCGCCCTGTCTGGAAGGCCCTTCCAAACCCCGCAGGGTTCCCGCCCAGAATGACCAAAATCTACCCCCAGACCGACCAGCGGAGCAAGCCAGACACGCGCCTCCCTCTAAAGAAATAGAGACACCCTGCCCCCAACACCTGCAATCATGCAGCGGTTCCCCCACACCACCAAACCGGTGCCCTAAGCGCGGTGTACTCCCTCACCACTTGCCCTCAGCTCACTGTCGTCACCGTGCACAGGCGCCATGGTCTCAGTCTCCCGACTCCGCGCCAACAAGCCCGAAACTGGCGCGGGGACTGAGATAGGCGCCAGCCCGAAAGCCAATCAGCGGCTTGGGAGGCTGCGGACTTCCGCCCGGAAGGCCACTGACGTGCCGCGCCGCTCTGTGCCCCGCCCCTAGCCTTCCCGCGGGCGCGCGTTTCGCGCCCGGTGATGACCCCGTAGCGGAGAAACGAGCTCCGAAGAACCCCGGAGAGCGGAAGGAAGAGGCGGTCGGGCGCTGAAAGGGAGCTTTGCGGAGACTCTGCGCAGGCGCACTCAAGCTACTGGGAAAAGATTTGGACGTGTAAATAGGGGCTCTTTGGTTCCGAGAGATGATTTTGCCAGAAAAGAGGCACGGGCGGGCAGCCAGTGGGAATGATTGGACCGGTTTCGTCCTGGCCTGGGAAAGCAGCTGCCTCCTGGTGCGCATGGGGACTTTTGCCAAATACTTTGCCTCTCAGAGCAGTGTGAGCATAGTCGCTGTGTGAATAAATAAATGTGTGCGTATATAATATATTTAAAGATATATACACTATTTTAACCAAACGATTATAAGTAGCCTCACCAGTGTGCAGCAATCTGATCTCTCTCCTGATAGTTGCGCTTGAGAAAGAAACATGACCTGTGTGGTTGCAAAAATACTCTAATCTGAATCTAACCATAAAGAAACAATGAAAAAAAAAAAAAAGAAACAATGAGAATTGTTCAAAGTATACAACCTACAGATGTATTCAAAGTGCAGAGCGACTTATAAACAAAGTATCTGGCCTGAACTCCTCCCAAAGGTCAATGTTATGAAAAGCAAAAAGGGAATTAGATTCTCATACAGTGCATGCAATATATGTATTTTATTTTACCTTTTTCAAATTAGATGTAACACTTCTGATTGCTTGGAAAATTGTTCGCTTTATAATTCATTTAATATGATAGGATATGATTGATATATTATGATACATAACACATTGTAATCCACACTTTGACACACTATTTAAAGTTCTACTTATGCTTACATTTCCCTTTTTAAAAATTGTTACAGAGTCCGGGGGTGGTGGCACATACCTGTAATCCCAGCCCTAGGGAGCCAGAAATCAGGAGGATCGCTACGAGTCTGGGCTGTGTAGTCAGAAACTACACAAAAAAAACTAAGAAATTGTTAGAAGTTTTAGTTTTATTATTAAGTATTCCTGACAGGAAGGAACCATTTTAGCTAGGCATCAGTAAGAACCAACTCTTTCCCACATCAGTTTCGTCTTTTTCATCACTTTCCTTTTTTGTTTTATCACTGTCTTCATGGAAGTTTAAATTTAAGAATTTCAAAAAATTTTTGGAAAAAAAATTGGGGGGGGGCGCCAGTGAGATGGCTCAGTAGAATAAGCGCTTGCCTGGCATTCAATCCCCGGTTTCACAAAAAAAAAAAAAAAAAAAAAAAAAAAAGATTTGTATGTTGAAACCTAATCACCAGTATGGTGGCACTAGAAAGGCGAGCCTATGCAAATCGATTAGGTTGAGGAGAATGAGATTGGTGTCCTTACAAAAGAGTCTCATAGAACTCCCTTACTATTTCTGCCAGGTGAAGACACAG